>MCJB01000370.1:99898-140442 GCA_002018475.1 Nicotiana obtusifolia | reverse complement strand
CTATGAGTTAAGTAATTTTTCGTGCACTTTCACAGCCTTGTTTTTTGTCAAATTGCGAGGGTGTTGCAGATGCTAACACATTTGGTCTCCAATTGCAGGTGGGAAATGCTCACAGCAAGTTGAGCTCAGTGGGGAAAATATCAATATCACTTACAAGCCTGATGGGACACATATAGCTGTTGGGAACAGGGTACTCATTTTTTCTTTTATCACTTATTAATGCCTAAAATCAGCAACTGCGTCTAGATATTTATGTAGTCAGAATGAATGTGCAGACACAGAATTTCCCCCCCCCCATTTTTTTTTTTTTGAGAAAGGTATAGTGATATTATAAAAACTCCAGCACAAAGACTCTGCTGGAAATACAGATATGCTACACAAGTATAACTCTTTATCTCTTTCTTTTGCATGTACTTTCTATCTTTCATATTTTATGATGAGTTTTATTGGTGAATCTATGGAGTTCCCTATTATTTACGTATCACAAAAATCAATTTGGTGAATTATGTGGTGCAGGATGATGAGCTAACAATATTGGATGTTCGCAAGTTTAAGCCTATTCATAAGCGCAAGTTTAATTACGAGGTAGTCTCTCCCCCAACTAAGCTTAAGCCTAGTCATAAGCCCATGTAGTAGGTTATCAAAAGTTATTATAACTTGACTTGTGATGTGCTGGTATAAAGGTTATTGTGTTTGGTCCATCTCTTACTGTTGGCCTTTCCTTTGAGTTGCAAGTGTTTCAAAGTGAATCGAATTTCTCAGATGTGTTACTGCAAGTTTTGACATTGCTGTAGCATAACTAAGAGTCGTAGTATCTGTTGGACATTCTAAAAGAGGACTTGAAGTCACACAGCATCAATTTTTCTTCTTTTTAGGTCTCATCTTCTCTTCCCCTCCAACGGGGTATTGACAATTACTTTATGTAGAAAAATCATGTGGGTGCATGTATTTGTCTCCTAACTTCCTATTCTTGTGGTATGAATTAACCATTTCCTCTTAAATTTAGAGATGCTCTTCAAGCATGGACAAATGCTTATTCTTCTCAGGACAAGTCTTTTAACTCTAATTTGCTGAAGCTCATCATCTCTGTCCGTTTCATGCTTGCTTCCATTACCATGTAACCAGCCTTTTTTTTCCTTGAAGTAATTAGCTGCAAAGAGTAGTTGCCTGATGCATTGGGTCATATTCCTACTCGGTCAATCGGCATGATATATTCCATATTGTTACACTTTTGTGAGTTTCCCAGAGTTCCAATTCTGTAACAGTTTTGCCTCATCAGGTAAATGAGATTGCATGGAACATGAGTGCCGATATGTTCTTTCTTACAACTGGAAATGGTGAGTACAAATTAGTGAGATGGCAGTTGCGTTGCTGGCATTCTGCAAGAAAAAGTTTTATTTGCCAATATGAACTCTTCTCAATAAAGTTTTCCTGCTTGTCATACAGGAACTGTGGAAGTCTTATCTTATCCGACTCTACAACCTGTTGACACACTTATGGCTCACACAGCTGGTTGTTACTGCATTGCAATTGACCCACTAGGAAGGTGTGCCTGATACTTTGCAAGTAAATTTGCATGTTATCTTCCTGCTATGGTTTAAATGAAAATTAATGAGGTCTCAGACAACTCTAGTAGCTACTATAGCACTATGATGTCAATAAGGCTTTTTCGAAGGAGCATGCATGGGGCTCACACTATGATGTCAATAAGGCTCTTGTTGAAGGATCATGTGCAGGATTTTCAGACCATGAGTTTCCTCTAAACTAATTATACCTTCTTTTGATTCAATATTACACAGATATTTTGCTATTGGAAGTGCTGATTCATTGGTCAGCCTTTGGGACATTAAGGACATGCTCTGTCTTCGAACATTCACTAAACTTGAGTAAGTTCTCCTCAAGTAAGCTATTCGTCCTGATTATTACCCAGGAGTTTCCGACAACAGGCATCTGATTTTTGTTTTTCAGGTGGCCAGTTAGGACAATAAGTTTCAATAACACAGGAGACTACATTGCCTATGCTAGTGAAGATTTGTTTATTGACATTGTATGTACTCGAGAACCAGTTATTGTCTCTTCTTCATATGATTCTCTTTTGACCTTCTCAGCAACTTAGCCATTATTTGCCACAGGCTAATGTCCAAACTGGACGGTCTGTTCACCAGATTCAATGTCGTGCTGCTATGAACAGTGTGGAGTGGAATCCGAAATACAACTTGCTTGCCTATGCTGGGGATGACAAAAACAAGTACCAGGCTGATGAAGGTGTGCCCTTTCTGGCTTAAGAAAGTTCTGACCTTTTTCTTTTTCTTTGAGGCTGATAATTTTATTTCTTCCATGTAGGTGTGTTTCGCATATTTGGCTTTGAGAGTGCATAGAGCAAGGAAAAATCTTATTTTTACGTCAGAGCACTGGAAGCGTTTCCAAATTATTAAATGCATTCCCAGTTCCAGTGGAAGTCTCTTTTTTATGTAAAGAGAAGAAGAGGTCAAAATCCTCAGATGTATTTTTGTTTATCTGTAACATGATACTTGAAACTCAATTAGCGTAAGTTCCTTACACATTTATGAAAGAGACATTAGAAGACTCGAAACTACCTTATATTTGCTGTATTCCCAGATCTATCGATCAATAAAAAAAAAGGATATTGCTATAGGCCAGCACACTCCGAGTAAAGATTGCTCTTAAACTCTGGAGGTAGGCTCAGAGTTGGGCTCTTCTTTTGATCACTGTCACAATTTTGCTGTTCGACAGGGAGCAAGTTCTTACACTAATGTCATTGCAGCACGATCCAATGGCGGTGAAAAAGCTTATGTAGGGTTACGATGGCTGGTACTCAACAGAGCTGGGCTCTTCTTTTGATCACTGTCACAATTTTGCTGTTCGACAGGGAGCAAGTTCTTACACTAATGTCATTGCAGCACGATTCAGTGGCCGTGAAAAGCTTATGTAGGGTTCCGATGGCTGGTACATGTTCTATAGAAATTAGAGGCGTAGTTAGTTCATGTTGTAATTCGAGTAAAAAAATTGTTATAGCAGCACCATCTGAGGCAGAATGATGTCAAAGTTGAATAAACCCCTTTTGTTGGGATTTGAAATGTATGGCAGAAATGAAGTACATAGAGAGGGGGACTAGGCCTTACCTCACAAAAGAGTGCTATTTAGCATTAGATTATATAGTTAGATCTAACTTAGAAGTCCTTTACAGTGAATTACCCCTTCTCTAGGTCCGAATGTGATCTTGAAGATGGCGTCCGAATGTGATCTTGAAGATGGCCCCCATTTCCCTCAATGTGGCTTTAACTAACATGTGCAGGCAATGAAATAGCCTCTTTGAAGATAGTCAAATAATTTGTGTTGGCACCCCAATTTGCCAAGTGATTCTCAGCACAGTTTTCTTCTCTGAAGTCATGACCAAAAATGAAAGAACCCTTGAGCTGGATCTCCTTTATATCTCTGATTATGGTTGCAGTTTGCCAGTCAAGTCGGGCTTCATCTTGATTATGATCATGTTTAGTCAAATTCAACCAAAAACGAATATTCAATCATGCACCATTTCATTCCCAGAACCTCCTGCAGATTCCAAGCACTAGCATACACGTTCAGCTGAACCGAGAACCCCTATTTTCTTCTTTTGACCGCTGCTAGCACCTTCATTAAGGAACCTTCCCTAATATCTCCCATCTCCATCTTCTGGCGAAGGCCAATCACTTCTTGCCATGTAATGCTTTCGGATTCTTTTTCGAGCCAGTCGACTTTGTGTAGGAGATGGGACTTCTCAATCTTACATTTGCAGAAACCTTGCTAGGGAATGGGGAGCATGCATCTATCTATCCCCCTGAAAAAAAACCAGAAACAAACAAAGGTAAGAATGAAATAGATATCACAATTTGCTATGAGCAGGACACGTACTATGAAACTATAGGGGATCTGCTCTGGTCTCTAAATCATAAAGCTGGAGGTATTGGGACCTAAAATTAGCTGAAATATGAAGGTAGCTGACTTTTTCCAACCAAAAGTTAATGGAAAGAATAAAAATTTTACCATCTGCAAAGAGCAACGTTTCAAGAGTCCAAATTGCTGATTTAAGCGCAGAGGACGAGCCTAGAAGCTGGGAACACCAATCCTGTGAAACAAATAAGACAAATGGTTACTACATATTGAGATAACCAAGTTAAAGGCTTCCATTTGATCTCCACACTAGAGCTCTTCATTTTCTTCCCAATCTGTGGTTCTTTTGACAGATCAAAACTCGCCCCTTTCATTCTCAATTCTTGAATGCACCTCGTCAGTGCTCTACCATCCCCTCTCTCCCTTTGCAACTGTTTCGACACTTTCCAAAACCTGTAAAGTTTCAACTGTACCAAAAACACAATAAAAAATGAAGTGCAAACTGATAGCACTGATGGGATCCACCATTTGTGGCACGCGACATTATTACGGTGGTTGTCTTCGGAAATAGATGTGAATAAAATTGTAAAGAAAAGTGCATGAAATATAAAGAAGAAACAACAAAGTTGAAATATTTCTCTTCGAATGCTGTCCATCCGTGCCTCTTTGGCCGCAATTCTGCGGCCAGAGAGATCCTCTTCTCTTTGCCAAAGCTTGAGAAGTAATAGATGACCTGGGCTTTTTGAGATTTCCATTAATGGGTGATGTTGAATTGCACAGACAAGTTTATTTTGATGCTCTTCGTCTACTGGGATTTCGACGATAACATGGCATTCCTTTGTTTCTGCCATTTGATGGAAAATGATTTCTTGGGAAAAATGGAAAATGAAACTAATTGAAACAGTAATTGAGAAACACTAGCTATAAGAAAAACAAAGAAAGCCTTCAGAATGATCTGTGAGCAAATAGATAAATTAGAGAGCTTTGAGCAAATCGCAGTTGCGCAAGAAGATTGTGATAAGTTTTGATGTCCACATAAAGGGAGATATCCAGATATTTAAACTAATAGGGATACCTGAGAGTTACAACGGTCACTTATTTTGGCCATCGGTGGCAACCTCAACGGTCGGATCATGGGAAGATAAATGAAAACAAAACAGGATTTAAGGGTTTTTTTTCAGGATTTAGGATATGTATTTATATTATTATGCTATCATTGTAGTTTTTTTTTTCTTCTTATCATTGTCGTTTAAGCTGTAATAGTAGGCTAATTACTATTTTTATCATGTTATCAATTAATTCCTCCGTTCATTTTTAGTTGTTTATTTTGGACTTTTCACGCCCTTTAAGAAACGATAAATAATATATATATATATATATATATATATATATATATATATATTAATTTTACCCATAATAATGATAGTATTTTCAAAAGTCTTGGGACATGATTTAGGAAATGATAGTTAATGATAAGGGTAAAACACGAAGAAAAAAAAAAAATTGGCTTTCTCTTGATTTAATATATTGGACAAATAAAAGTGAAAATATAATTTTAGTATTATGGACAAGTAAAAGTGAACGGAGGGAGTAATATTTATCACAAAAATTAGTTGTAATTACTTTATAAGTGACATGATTGGATAAAGAATTTTTTACACTATCAATGCGTAAAATTTAAACTTAATAAAATAATCAATAGCTATGACATAGTATATTTTTTAGCTTAAGTTCTATGCACCGACGTTGTAAAAAGGTATTTAGACAATCAAATCACTTATTAAGTAATTACACATAATTCTCTTGATATTAAAATAATAACTAATTTGTTATCACATTTTAAAATTCACATAAACTGACTTTAATCCATATAATTCGCTTATCGCTGTCAATTTTGGTGGAAAAAGGTATCAAGGGTCAATTTGATTTTGAAGTAAATAGAATGTATATTAATTGTAAATTTCAAATTTCTCATATCAAAATGATAGTAGAATATAACGTTTTAAAGTATAAGTCAAAGAAAACTTTTTCTTACTTTCAAGAATCTAAATATAACAACCACTTCATGATAATTAAAAAATAAGTCTAATGTACTAATAAAAAGTCTAATAAAAAAGTCTATCATTCTGAATGAGAAGGAAGTCACCAAGTTTGAACCGAACCATTAAAATAAATAAAGCTGCCTCAAAATGATGTTATTTTGAGGCCAGGGTTATAATAATTTAAGAAAAGAAAAAGGATGTAGTCAAAACTCAAAACTCACTTGTACAAAATTTTAAGCCCACTACTGAAGTGTTGCAACATATCATGTTCATAGTAATTTAAAGGCAGAAGAATACCTAAAAACAATTCTAAATTTGGCACCGACTATTAGTTACAGCGTAAACTATTCGTGATCTTAATTATCCCCTTCAACTTAGTCTTTTGAGAGCCATTGCCCTCCTGGACGCTGATGTGGCAAAGAGTGTGGTGCACTCTCTTTTAAGCGCGTGAGAGTGAAGAAAAATTAAAAAATCAGCTTCCAGATAGATTGTTTTTTAACTTTTAATTGTCATATAATCATATATAATAATTTATCTGTTACAACTATGTATTTTTTCTTGCTTTATCTTAACATATGATGTGGACTTTACTCTAACTTTTATTCTTTTTAATTTCTTCTAAGATATAATATCTATTTGTTCCAATTGCATTTTTTTTTTTGGTTGAATTAGTAAAACGTTTGGTAGGAAATCCACCATTTTTAGCCAAATAAAAAACTTTTAGCAAAAATAATAGAGTACCAGTTGTATATATATATATTTTTTTTATAATAATGTCTATTTATTTTAATTGTGTATTTTTATTTTCGAGTCAAACCAATAAAAAAAATTGTCTATAGATTCATTATTTTTTACCAAAAAAAAAAAGTATAGCCAAAATAATAAACTTGCAATTGTACATTTTTTTATTTATTATTTTGACGCAATGACTATTTATTTCAACTGTGTATTTTTACTTTTTCAGATAAAATCTGTACAAAAGAAAGTATTTTTAGAGCACCATAATTTAGAGATATATAAACAATTATAGCCAAAATAATAAAGTTCAAACTATGTATTTTTTATAACTTTTTAGATGCCTTGACTATCTATTTCAATTGTATAAATCTTTATTTTCAGGTCAAATTCAAAAAAGAATAACTAAAACTTTATTATTTTTAGCCAAATAAAAAAAAATAGCCTAAATAATGTAGTTCTAGCTAAGTTTTATTATAAATTTTATTTTAAAAAATTATCTAAAAAAGTAACATACTGAAAAAGGTAAAAATATTATTTTATTTTTCAATAAAAATACCACATAGACAGAAAAATCCATGCGGCAGGCGAGTGCATGTCATTTTCCTGGTATGAGATCGTCCAAAGGGGTAACAGCTATCGAATAATCAAGTATAGGGAATAATTGAGACCATTAATAATTTAAGGATGTAACCAATAGCGTGCCAAATTTAGGAGAGTTTTAAGATATTTTGCCTAATTTAAATGAATACATGATATAGAGTTTGAGTACATAGAAATAGCAACTTGAAGGAGAATCGAAATGCAGAAAGCTAATGGGAAATATTTTGGTGACATGACTCTGTTTACGCATAGACCTAGTTGTATCGTAGGGAATGTTTATTCATAAAACAGTACAGTTGAATTTATACGTAGTTTTAGACAAGTGAATTAGTTTGATCCTGAGATAATAGCAGAATTAGATAAATATGCAATACTTAGCCTTGAGATAGAGACAAAATAGCAAAAAAAGTAGTCCCGAGAGCAGGGCTTCCGGACACAACAACAATGAAATCAAAAAGCAAGAAGATAAAATTATATTAAGCTTTGAATAGAGTGTAGTAGAAGTTTTCCAGAAAATTCGTATCGCTTACAATGATAATAGAACTCACTATTTATAGCTGCACCCACGGAACAAGGTCCTAGGATCAAGCCCTTCTTTAATGTCAATTAAAAGGACCATTGAAGAACGTGTAGGCATGAATGTCATATTCTTTGTAACGGGCAATGTACTTAATGCTGCAGAATATTCTTCATTAAATGCTACGGGGACAGACTTTTACTTCATCTTTATGAGTATCATTCTCACCGGTGTCAGACGAGATCGTTGCCTTCGGTTTCAGCTATCCTCTATCTTCGGCTCCACGTGTCACTTCCTCATGCGAGCATTTAATATAACATATTTTACCCTATACAGATAGTCCCCCTTTTATTCCGGTGGCATAACTTTGTGTCACCGGAAAGTTGGTAGAAATATTCTTTTTGGCGGAAATTTTACTTACCCCCTCTAAAAAGTTTCTGACGGTTGATTAGACGCACGTCTCTCCGCATTTAATGCCCCGAACACGCGTCATCCCACGATTCAACATAACTTTTGCTGGCCATCGAGGTAATTATGACCACGAGTTTAGCCGCCTAAAACTTTACTTATACGCATCTACCTCCTTTATTCACATCTCATAATTCTCCAAACTCTCTCAAACTCCCTTCATTCAACTTGTACTTTGTTCTTCAATCTTTCTTTAATTTTCTTCATGAGAGAAAAGCTTTTCCTTCTTCTCTAACATATAATGGCTTCTTCTTCTAAAAACCTTAGTTTCTTAAAGAACAAAAGCAAAGTCGATAAAGCTACTCCTCCTACATTGAGCACCATCATCCCCAGAAGTCTCGTCTCAACTAAAGACTTCGAAGAGAAATTTTCTTCTGCTAACCCTCGTACACGAGCCGTTGGTAGATACCCTTCTTCCATCTGTCCTTCCAGTATTCCTACTGTGAAGGAAGATTGCCATTGCCAGGATTTAGACATTATCGCTCCTGATTTGGCGGAGTGGGTAACCTTACCCAAGAAGGGTTTTACGTATTTCTATACGTATCCCTTTACTTTGGGATCGTTTTCTTTGAGTGGAGAGCTTGAATCCGTCATTGTGGAGTTATGCTTCCACTACCAGGTATGTTTGGCACAAGTGAGTCCTTCCATATGGAGGACAATTGCTTGTCTACGGCGCCTGTGCCAAGAAACAAGAGAAGAGCTATCCTTAGCTCGAGTGATGAACCTCTATTCCCCCAAAATCTACTGTGGGGGAATGATTAACTTTAGCAAGCGAGGCCACCATGCACTGCTATCCAGCATGGATGATATAACGACCGTGGGTGGATGGTATGATTCGTTTCAGTCGCCACTAGTGACATCATCCCGGCCTTGGCTTCGTCTTTCCCAAAATTATGGAACCGCACTCGTAAGTATATTATCGTTTGCGTCTTCTTCTGTTAAAGACCATTCCTCATCATTATTGACTTTTCTTCCTTTACCTGTCTCATCGATTCGATGGGTTCCCCCCAGGATTGAGGACTTGGACCAATGGGTACAGAAAATTTTGGACGTTACTACGCCCGAAACTCGCACGTGGAAAAAGCTTTCCCTGAAATACGAGTAGAAGGCCAAAAATCATGGTAAGTTGAACTCATCTTGTCTTTACCTTTTCTCACGAGGAAGTTGTTTGATTCTTCTCTCCTATTGAATATAGGTCTACCCCAGGGCTCAGTTGTCGTCCCGAGGAGGACGTTTTGGCTGATCCTGCTGCTGTGGTAAGGCTGCTGCAGAAGGATTTTTCACAGACAGGCGTCTCGGGGCCTGCTTCTGGTGCGAGTGCTTCTTTTCGGAGTCCTCGTTTGGAGAAAAAGCAACCAAAAATAAGGCTTTCCTCCGTGGCCGAGGGAAAGAATAAGAGGGCAAAGAATGCTGCCCTCGAGTCGTCTCCGGAAGTCGTTGTGACGATCCCTCCGCCCGGGCCAGCCATAAATACCGTGATGATTGAAGATGATGGAGAAGCCAACAAGGAGGGGGCTTCTCTACATAGAAGATGACGACCTTCCTCAACCAACAGACTGCTCAATCTGTTGAGTTAGTTACACCAACCGAGGACGATGCATTGGTGCTCTGTGGGGGCATTTGAGATGGTGGAAAATGCCAACTCCCATTTTTGGATCCCCGTCGATGCGCCCGGTATTGTGGGGTTGAGTATCGGGTCCATGTCGTCTTCGGTTGACGAGCAAACAACAACCAGCATTGCGTTTGCCGCAACTGCTTCTCACCCTTCAACACCATCAGCTTCAACTCCTTCTTCACCAACTCTTCCATCAGCAATTGCCACATCATCTCCACCAGCCGCATCTATCCGAGAAGAGGATGTTTCTCTCCCCCAGTCCCCAGTCCCCAGTTCATGGGAATTTGGGGCAAAATTATGCTGCACCCTCAGAAGATCCGCAAAGGAGGAGGAGCGTTACTCTCTCGGTCTCTACCGGATGCAATTTGCTGTCTCGGCCGGTGGAACCTGCTAACTATCTGAAGCCTTTGGCTTCAGAAAAAGATTGATAAAAGATATAGGCTCTCGAGAGAGAATGATTGTTAAATAACGCTATGCACAACGCCGCAGCGATATACTCTTCACTTCCTTTGTCATTTCTTCTATCTCTGATTTAGTAGTATTTTGAGTTTTCCTTTCTTGTTTCGCAAGCCAATTTCCTTGCTTGCGAGTTCCTCCAAAGGTTTATTCGAAAAAAGGAAGAACTTACCTCCGAGCGATATTAACTTTTGGCCGAGCGGGACCAACTGCTGCTCGCCTCTCAGAACTGGAAGCCAAAGTTGCTGAGGATGCTGTGTCGGAGGCTCATTTGCAGCAAAGCAAGAAATAAATAGAGATACTTAGCCAGGAGATTGCCCCATTGAGGGTTCAATTTGAAGATTCTAGGGCCAAATGGGCTGAAATCCATAGTGCCGTTCTTGCTGCATCCGCCTGATCGCGAGGCTGCCTCCGCTGAAAGATTGACTAATTTGGAGGCAACCTTGAACTCCAAAACTGAAGAGTTTGCTACTGCCGGGGCAAAATATGTCCAATTGGAGGAGAAGTATTAGAAGACCATAGAGCATAATAGACTTTTCAGCTCTACTATCCGCGAACTCGACGTTAGGCTTAAGCACGTTCGATCCGCCCGGAAAAACCTTTCTGCCGAGGTTGACCAACTTAAAGAAGAACTGAAGAACCGAGCGGCTTTCCTCGTTGTTGAAAAAACATATTTTATGTACAACATGAGGAGAAAAACCTTGAAAGAGGCTAAAGCAGGTATCATTGGCTTTGATGTCGAAATCGCTAAAGCCCGTGAGCTGCTAAAAGGGGTCTCCCGGCGAGGCCTGATGCTTCCGGTTCTTCTGCTTCTGGTTCTGAATCCTCGAGAACTAAAGAGGAACCGAAAGGCGAAGATGTTGAGGGCCCAAATAATGAGGGCCAAGATATCGATCCGGCCGCGGATGTAACCACTTCCCCTGGGGGCTCGGAGGCTTCTCTTCCTCCGGGTTCTGGAAATGTAGCAACTTAGCTTTTCATTATTTTCCCAAATTTTGTACTTGTGCCGTTTTGGCACATTCATTGTGAATAAAAATATTTTTTGCTCAATTATTGCATGAGTCTTTCTGCAATTCTTTTGTTTGAACATTTATGCAAGTTTTAATCTTTGCGTCCTTTCCATCTTAAGTGTTTGCGCAAGTTTTACTGTTTGCGTCTAATTATGCAAGGGTTTGGGTGTATTTTTCCCTGAAAGAATTTGGATTTTGGGCACAAGTTCTTCCAAAATCAACCCCTTATCGTAAGGGTTTTCATAAGAGAGGGCCCTTTTATGCTTACGATGCTCTTGAAGAGGACATCTCCTATTCATTACGACACTAGCATTTGAAGTACTTGTTTAACTTTCAAGTGACAAAATTAATTCATCGTTCAGACAAGAAACAAGATAGAAATAAAAGGACTTCACTCTATTCCTTCCATTTTCAAAAAGTACATAAACATTCGTTATGCTAAAAAGAGATTGCCATTTCTTGTGGCTATTTATATAACTTGTTTCTACGGGGTTGGCCGGCAGTCTCCGATCCCGATGATATAACTATGACTCGGATTTTTTTATTCCAGTCGATGTGGCAGTCATTGTTGTCGTATCCTCATATCATTCCCCCCAGTGTTCGAATATGAAGAATACGAATTTGAACACTGGAAGTTTTGCACCTTCGAGGATTCCACAAATGAATTTCTAGATAATCTTCAGTTCAGTAGAAAACTTCACTTCCCCATAGGAATTTATGCTATTGATCCAAGGAAGTGGCTTTCACTTGTGAACAGTCAGGTAACCTCTGTTCGGTAGCAAACTTAACTTCCTGGTGGGAACTTTGTTACCGAGAAAAAGATTATCTAACCTTTCCGCTGTGGTTCTTCGATTGTGTGCCTTGTTATTAGAAGGTCTTACTGTTGTTGTTGAAACTTTTCTTTGTAGTATGCTTTCTGTTGCTGCCTCATTAAATACCTTGGCAGAAAAATCCAATTGGGACAAAAACTGGACGAAGGGAAAAAGAATGCAGCACATGCTTTCAGTACATGTGATGTTCTTTAGCAATAGTATCTCTTGAGGTGTGCCACGTTCCAGTTGCTTGAAAACTTTTCTCCATCTTGATTCTCCAACTCGTATGAACCTTTCCAGGTGACAGTTTAAATCCAGTAAGGGCCTTCCCATGTTGGACCTAGCTTCCCTGCGTTGAATTCCCGGGTGTTTTGAGTTACTTTCCTTAGAACCAAGTCTCCCACTTTGAAATAATGGAGGTTGGCTCTTCGATTATAATATCTTTCTATTCTTTGCTTTTGAGCTGCCATCCTTATATTTGCCAAGTCCCAGCACTAATCGAGTAGCTCCAAATTGACTAACATTGCTTCGTTGTATGCCTCTTCATTTGCCTGGAAATATC
Organism: Nicotiana obtusifolia; assembly: GCA_002018475.1. Lineage (NCBI taxonomy): Eukaryota > Viridiplantae > Streptophyta > Magnoliopsida > Solanales > Solanaceae > Nicotiana > Nicotiana obtusifolia. Next base: position 127,731 of record MCJB01000370.1, on the reverse strand, counting down.
TCAAGGTAGGCTCCCCTACTTCCACTGGGATCAAGGCTTCTGCTCCCTATACAAGGGAGAAATGAGTCTCTCCTATGCTCGATTTTGCTGCTTCCAATCTCTTTTTGATATTTTATATAATCACTTTGTTCGTTGATTCCGCTTGACCATTTGCGCTCGGATGATAGGGAGAAGAGGTGATCCTTTTGATTTTCAAGTCTTCAAGGAATTCTATGACCTTTACGCCTATAAGCTATGGCCCGTAATCGCAGGCTATCTCTTTTGGTATTTCAAATCTGCAAATTATATTCTCCCACAAGAAATCTACCATTTCACTTCGCTGATCTTTTGATAAGGACCTACTTCAACCCACTTAGAAAAATAGTCAATTAAAATTAAAAAAAAAATCTTACCTTACCAGGGTCCGGTGGAAACGGTCTGACGATGTCCATCCCCCACTTTATGAACGGCCACGGAGATAAAACCGAGTGTAATGGTTCTACTGGATGATGTACCAATGGTGCGTAGCATTGACAATTATCGCATTTTTGTACAAAAGCTTTGGCGTCTTATTCCATTCGGGGGCAATAGTACCCTGCCCTTAACAAGTTTTAATACTAAGGAATCTGTGCCCGAATGATTTTCATAGATCCCTTCGTGGAATTCTCGCATAACATAATTAGATTCAGAGGCTCCCAAACATCAGGCCTAGGAAAGATTTCTTGTACAATTGGCCTCCTTTGAAACTATACCGCGCTGCTTTGGCGCGCAGCGTCCGAGATGCCTTGGGATCTTCATGCAACTTTCCATACTCGAGGTAATCGATGATTTCGTTCCTCCAGTCCTATACCAAATTAGCCACGTTTACCTCGTAATAATTGTATGCGTCCAGAACTGAGTGCATCATACCGGAGTCTGATCTCTTCATTTCTGTCGATGAGCTAAGGTTAGCTAATGTGTCCGTTTCTGCATTTTCTTTCCTTGGGATATGCGTAATTGACCATTACCGGAACTGAACAAGTCAGAGCCTGAACCTTCGCTACTTATTGTTTCATGCGCTCCTCTTTGGCTTCGAAGATCTTGTAGACCTTATTTACCACCAGCTGGAAGTCACATTTATTTTTATGACCACGGAATCTAGTCCCCGGGCCAATTCAAGTCCTACAATCAAAGCTTCATACTCTTCCTCATTGTTAGTCAAAGGAACCGTTCTTATGCCCTGTCTTATGGTTTCTCCCGAAGGCATGATTAATACTATGCCAAGCCCAGACCCTTTTACGTTGGAGGCTCCGTCCGTAAATAACGTCCAAACTCTTGATGTCGATTCTGACACCATCACCGCTTCTTTGGTTGCCAGAGGCAGTAATCCTGGACTAAAATCAGCCACAAAGTTGGCCAAAACTTGTGACTTAATCGCAGTCCTAGGTTTATATTCTATGTCAAATTCACCCAATTCGATGGCCTATTTGGCCAACCTACCTGAAAGTTCAGGCTTATAAAGGATATTCCGCAGGGGAAAGTGGTCACCACAGCTATCGGGTGACATTGGAAGTAAGGCCTTAGCTTCCGAGCGGCGACTATGAGAGCTAAGGCTAGCTTCTCCAAATGCGGGTAGCGAGTTTCTGCTCCCATTAAAATTCTATAAACGTAATAAATGGGAGATTTCGTATCTTAGTTCTCACAGACTAAACGGTGCTTACCGCTACTTCTGAGACTGTTAGGTAGATTAATAATTTTTCGCCTTCCTCCGGCTTCGATAGTAACGGAGGGCTTGACAAGTACCTTTTCAAATCCCTTAAAGACTGCTGGCATTCCAGGGTCCCTTTGAAGTTGTTCTTCTTTTTTAGTAGCGCGAAGAAACAGTGACATTTCTCTGATGATCGGGAAATGAATGCTCAAAGCGGCCAATCTCCCTGTGAACCTTTGAACTTCTTTTACGCTTGATAGCTGGTCCGGGATGTCTTTGATGACTTTGATTTTATCGGGGTTTACCTCAATCCCCCTTTGTGACACCAGAAATCCTAGGAACTTGCCGGAGCTGACCCCGAACGCGCACTTCTCGGGGTTAAGCTTCATGTAATGCTTCCTTAGGATGTCAAAAAGTTTCTTGCAAGTGCTTAAGATGATCACCTGCCTTCAAAGACTTAACAATCTTATCATCTAGATAAACTTCCATGGTTTTCCCTATTTGTTTTACAAACGTCTTGTTTATGAGCCGTTGATAAGTGGCTCTGGCATTCTTTAGCCCGAAAGGCATCACATTATAGCAACATGTGCCGAAATTCTTTACGAACGAAGTTTTTTCCCGATCCTCTGTGTTCATCTTAATTTGGTTGTACCTAGAATAAACATCAAGAAAACTCATTAACTCGTGCCCCACTGTTGCATCAATCATTTGATCGATGTTTGGCAGTGGGAACGAGTCCTTTCGGCATGCCTTATTTAAGTCCTTATAGTCTACGCACATGCGAAATTTATTGTTCTTCTTATGAACTACTACTACATTAGCTAGCCAGTCCGAATACTTTACCTCTCAGATCGAACCGATATCAAGTAGGCGAGTTACCTCTTCTTTGACGAATTTATGTCTGGCCTCAATAATAGGACATTTCTTATGTCTTACTGGAGGGATGCTGGGATCCAAACTTAGCTTGTGTACAGCCACTTCCGTAGGGATAACTGTCATATCGACATTAAATTTAAGAAATTCAATAAATCTAGACCTGAGTTCGGGGTGCAGTCCTTTCCCAAAGTGTAATTTCCTATCCAAGAACTTTTCAAACAATGTGACTTGTTCAAGCTCTTCCGCTGTGGACTTCGTTGCATTCGTCTCTTCTAGTACCTGGATATATCTTGGCACCTGATAAGGTTCCGACGCCTCTTCCCCTTGGTTGACTTCACACGATTTGGGAGCAGGCGCGGGTTCCTGTAATTGCTATGCTGCATGTTCCTTCCCTTTGCTATTGGAGACAAAAATCGCTTTCATCTCTCTTGCCGCCAGTTGATCGCCTTCAATTTGTTTAATTCCCTCAGAAGTTGGGAATTTCAGCAACTGATGATACGTTGATGGTACGGCTTACATCTCGTGCAACCACGGTCTTCCCAGGATAATGTTGTAACCCATATCACCGTCCACAACCTCGAAAAGGGTCGTCTTCATCACCCCCTCGGCATTTGTGGGCAGCAGGATCTCTCTTCGGGTTGTCACGCTTGCAAGGTTGGCCGAACTCCCTTGATCCACCAGAACACGTTCGATTTTAAAATATAATACATTTAAAGAAATTACCAATGCAACGTTGTGCAGTAGCAACAATCCGTCTGCATCTTCCTCCGTGAAAATGATGTCGTCTTCAGCGACTTCCCGGAGCCTCTTGCTATGGGTTACTGATACCTTCATCTTTTTTGCTGCCGAGAAGGTAAACCCGTTAATCTCCTTCCCCTCGAAAATCATGTTGATCGTCTGGCGTGGGGGATCTTCTCCTACTTTTGAGGGCTCCGTGTTATCACGGTTGCGGCCGTAATTATATTTGGCCTGTTCACTTCAGAATTCCCTGAGATGGCAACCATGTTTCAGTAGTGTCGCCACCTCTTCACAAAGATGTCGGTAGTCCCCAGTCCGGTGGCCATTCGTCCCGTAGTATTAGCACTATAAATTTGGATCCCCCTGGCTGGGATCGAACCTCATCAGTTTCATGAACCGTGCTTCTTTAATGTTCCTCATAGCCGGTACCAACTCTACTACACTAACGTTGAAGTTGTATTCTAAAAGTCTGGGGTAGGAAGGATCTGGAGGACCTGATGTTTCCTTGCCATGTAGCGATCTGTTGTTTCGGCCGCGATTAGTTCTTCTATCGGTAGCGTACCTGTCTGCCGACCAGAGACCACTGTCGCATTCTTTCTCTCGCTCATAGGGCAAAAACCGGTCCCTTGAAGATCATCTATATATGTCAAAATCGTCTTTTGATTTCTCTTTATTCTTCTCCCGACTTCTAACCGACGCTGGGAAGCCGAGCTGATCATCCTCAATCCTTATCTTGGACTCGTATCGGTTGTGAACATCCGCCCAAGTCGTGTTTGGAACTCGAGCAAGTTTTCCTTCAATTTTCGGGAAGCATCGAAACTTCTCGGATTCAAACCCTTGGTGAATGCTGCAGCCGCCCATTCATCCAGAACAGCCGGGAGCAACATCCTTTACTTGTGGAACTGGGTTACGAATTCCCACAACAACTCGGAATCTCCTTGTGCAATATTGAATATGTAGGCCTTTCGGGCCTGCACTTTTCTGTTCCCTGCATGAGCCTTAATAAAAGAATCTGCGAGCATCTCAAAGGAATCTATCTAATGCTCAGGTAGCAGCGAATACCACTTCAAGGCTCCCCTCGTGAGAGTCTCTCCAAATTTCTTCAGCAAAACTGATTCGATCTTGTGGGGAGCTAAATCATTCCCCTTCACCACCGTTGTATAGGTGGTAATATGCTCCTAAGGGTCCGAAGTCCCATCATATTTTGGCACGTCGGGCATTTTAAACCACTTCGGGATCAATTCTGATGTCGTACTCGGTTTGTACGACAATTGAGTGTACTTCTTTGAGTCCGATCCTTTCAGCACTGGTGGTGCACCGGGATTTGGTCCTTGCGGGCGTTCACTTCCCTCATAAACCGTATGAATTCGCTTTTGAATGGATCTCTCTTGTTGTTGTGACCGGATCCGCTCCCCCAGACCCATTGAAGCTGACATCGCCCCTCGGGGTGTTATTGTCGACCCTTTGTGTTGTTTGATTTGCGGGAGCACCGGGACAAACTGGACCTCGTCCGTTCGCGTTATTAGAAGCTCCCCATAACGCCTGCTTTAGTTCTATCATAACCTTATCATGCCGTGTGAGATGGCCTAGAATGATCTCTTGTTGCTCCTGCAGGACCCTTACCGCTTCAACACATGCTCCTCTTCAGCATCATCAGGAGTCTCCTCCCGAACATGTCGCGGGTACTTCCTGCCGTGGACCGGCGTGGCATCGTTTCCCTCATTGCGGGTATCACTGATTGAATCCTCGTGCTGAGGCTAGTTTCCTTAAGCCTCAAATTTGTGTGTGTTGTTAACACCATTATCTGCCATTTTCTATGATTTTTTCCTAAGAAAAAATAATCAAAACACGTTAGTAAAAATGGCAAGGACCAACTTAATCACACAATTGTCTAGGCCCCACGGTGGACGCCAACTATTTACTCATAAAACGATATAGTTGAATTTATACGTGATTTCTAGACAAGTGAATTAATTTGATCCCGAGATAATAGAAGAATTAGATAAATATGCAATACTTAGCCTTGAGATAGAGACGAAATAGCAGAAACAGTAGCTCCGAGAGCAGGGCTTCCGGGTACAACAACATTGAAATCAAAAGGCAAGAAGATAAAATTATATTAAGCTTTGAATAAAGTGTAGCGTAAGTTTTCCAGAAAATTCAGATCGCTTATAATAATAATAAAGCTCACTATTTATAGCTGCACCTTGGGAACAAGGTCCTAGGATCAAGCCCTTCTTTAATGTCAATTAAGAGGGCCATTGAAGAATGTGTAACGGCGGGCATGAATGCCATATTCTTTATAACAAGCAGTGTACTTAATGCTACAGAATATTCTTCACTAAATACTTGCGGGGGTAGGCATTTACTTCATCTTTATGAGTATCATTCTCTCCGATGACAGACAAGATCGTTGCCTTCGATTTCAGCTATCCGCTATCTTCAGCTCCACGTGTCACTTCCTCATGCAATTATTTAATATAACATATTTTACCCTATATAGGGAAGTCGCCCCTTGTTTATGTAGTGGGCATCAAATTGAAGAATTTGAATAAAAGTTCCAAATGTGGCAAGATACCTTCTTCTTTATTTATTTTATAAAATCAATAAGTTGCAATATCATATATTTATGAGTGTGGTTCACAATCGAAAGTTCACTTTGTGGAGCAAAGATGTGATATATTTACGCGTGACTAAAATTTCAATTCTTAGTTCTTTGATTCGACCTAGATCTAAAACAATGGTCGATCTATATAAAAAATATGGGTGCTTTAGCACCTATTAACCTTAACATAGGGTATATAATATAGAATATTTCAGAATTTTGATATGATAAGCCAGTAGGTGATCTCGTCCAATTTCACACCTCAATTCAAGGTTATGAAACGGTCGATTGCAATAGTAGTACCAACAAGAGTCGGGGTCGATTTCCATAAGGAGTTATGTATGGGAGTTAGGCGTATATATTATAGTACGTGAGTTTGAACTATCTTAATTTACATTTTCACAAATTGGGGTTGATTTTATGTCTAATTTAAACTAAGATTGCAAAGTTAAGAAATGAAACTAAGAGAGTTTTGTTGTTTTTCAAGTTTTGTAAAAAGCCTAGGGCTATGACCATCACCTAGGTATTTGCCAAATGGGATATAAACCTTAATGCTTGTTTTATTGATCGGGGGTGTATTATAGATATCAACTCTCAATTACCCACTCAATACATCTCGGTCAGAGAGTGATTTTGCCCAATTTGACTTTCTCACGTCCAACTGGGTATTGCACAAAACAGTTGATAAAAGCTCAAGTCAGGTTATTACTATCTCTAGGTTGAACCCTTTGATTGGGATTATCAATCTATCGATTTACCCAAATTCTTGTTAGCCAAGTTGTCCTAGACTAAGTCTCTCTTTTTCAAGTAGAGTCAAAGTCAAATAGCGAGAACTAATGTTTGCAACCATTAATTCTACAAATTAAAGCATGAATAATGCTAAATAATAAACACCCAACCATAAACAAGCATCAAATTAAAAATCCATAAGGTTAACACACTAGGGTTAGATCATAACCCTAGTAAAAATCTAGCTACTCATGCTTGAAATTGAAGAAACACAAGAAAAAATGATAAATAAACTCATGTTATGAAATCAAAATGATAAAATCTATGTTAAAATATCCTAAAATATGAAAAACTACTAAAAGAAGTAAAGAGAAACGGCTACTGTAGCTGCAGATGTCAAAAGTTAACCTAATTTCATGAAACTCTTCTATTTATACAAAGCTGACAATTTCGAACAAAAATGTCCCTCGAGAGGTTCTGCGGCCGCACACCTCCACGTGCGGTCCACAGATTTCTTCAACTTGTTAGAAACTGGAGGTCTGCTGCCGCATAATTCTGGTCTACGACTGCGAGGCATTATTTCTGCGTCTACAGATTTGTAGCTGCGGTCGCACTTTGGTTCTTTGGTCCGCACTTTAACTTCTGCGGTGAGGGACTTGGAGTTTGGGAATTTGCACATTCTCTGAACTTATGTTCCTAGCCCAGCTTTTGCGGCACAATTCATGTGCGGTCCGCACTTTGCACAAAAGTCTGCTGGACTTTCCTTCATCATCGCGGCCGCAGATGAAATTCTACGGTCTGCACTTTGTGAGTTTCTGTGCCTTTTATTGCCTTGAGTTTAGATTACTCCTTTTTGTTAGATTTCATCTTGGGAGTTTATCTTCCAATATTCCTGTAATTTAGCATATTTCATCAGTTTCGGGAACACAATTCAATACTTTTAGACTAAGAGCCTGTTTGGCCAAGCTTCTTGGAGGCCAAAAGTACTTTTTTTGTCAAAAAAGTACTTTTTAAAAAATTTAATGTGTTTGACCAAAATAAAAAAGTAATTTTGACCAACAACAGAAGCAGTTTTTCTACTTTTGAGAAGAAGCAGAAAATTCTAGCTTCTTCTAAGAAGCAGAAGCAGAAGCAGAAAATTAATTTATTCAAGACAAAACTATCCTCACCATAAATTTTTATTTTCCAAATTATCCTTTACATTTTTTTTCCATATATATATAATGTTGTCCTACTTTAATGCGTTAGCAGTGTGAGATAATAAAAATATCGAGCCATCTTCAGTTTGAATGGTAAAGATGAGAAATTTACTAATATCGATTGCTTAAAAATGAATAAATAAAATAAATTATTTTCTTATGTACAAGCGGTATTATTTAAATTGATCTCCAAATTTATTTTACTTCTGTACTTCCGATCCTAATAACTTTCGTTTCAAAACCCTTTATCTCCAAGAGATTTCTACCTCTTTTCCTTCTAACACATCCTATCACAGCTGTAGGCAAAAATAAATTCAGAAAATAGTAGTCCTAATACAAAAAATGGTGAACAATTTTAATTGGCATCCATTGTAAGAGAGTAAATTCTTTTGAAATTATAAGGTGTTTCTTTATAACCGTTGGAAGTACTACAACGACTTTATGTTGAACTTTTCTTATATATATATGTTGAATATATATATATATATATATATATATATATATATATATATATATATATATATCCATGTATTTGATATCTTCAATTTTTAAAATAATGGTAAAAATTAAATAAAAAAATTATTAAAAACCAATGAAAAGACAAAACGAATTTGAAAGATTCATGTATCTTATATATATAAAAGATACATGAATCTTTCAAATTCGTTTATTGTCTTTTCATTGGTTTTTGCTTTTTCTTGAATAGTTTTTTTTTTTAATTTCTACCATTATTTTAAAAATTAAAGATATCAAATACATGAATCATCTTGTAACTTTTCAATTTCTTTTTTGATTTTTCTTGTTCTTGATGTTTTCTTTGACTAATCTTGTTTTTTTTATTTCTCTAAATTAATAAATCTCCTAGAATTCTCCCAATAACTTTAATAGATTCATCTCCTTGAATACTTTATGTAAAATGAGGAGTCTTATCTATTACTATAAATAGACTTCTTCTTCTCCTTTTTTCTTGTGCAGATTCTTCTTCTTTGTCTCTTATTTCTCTTTAAAATAACAAACTAACAACCAGTACAAGTACTTTTTTCATAAGGTATGTTTTTTTTGTAATGTACCAATTTATTATACGCAATGTCTAGTATGTACTTTTATTTTTATTCTTTTTTAACGTGCTTGCATGTAACAATAATAACACTGATTTCTAATAATATGAATGATTAATAGTTGAAATATTTTCTCTTGATGCTCTTATTTTTTTGTATCTTTCTCTTTTTTTTTAAAATTTAGTTCTCTATTTGTTTAATATTATTATTAACCACATGTTCTTAATGCATGAAAGAAAATAAGCAAGAAAATGACATTGGATAACAACTCTGAGAAAGCTAAATGGGATGCAGAAACTACAGAACTATTTTTAAATATATGTGTGGAAGAAATTTTAGCAGGAAATCGTCCTGGAACTCACTTCTGTAGATTATGATGGTCTAATCTGGTGCAAAAGTTTAATGACAAAACCGGAAGAGACTATGATAAAGTTAAGTTGAAGAACAAATGGGACAGCCTCAAAGGTACATGGAAAGATTGGGATATTTTAGTTGGAAAAAAGACTGGTTTAGGATGGGATTCCGATAAAAAAATAATTCAAGCGAGTGCGGATTGGTGTGATAGGAAAATAAAGGTACTTGTAATTATATTACGTAATTTTCACTTAACATAATTTTATTTATTTATTTTGTTCTTTTTCACATTTGCAGGAAAATCCAAATGTAGAGAAATTTAGAGAGAAAGGTTTACAACATCGACAACTGATGGAATACTATTTTAAGGATGTTGTTGCAACCGGTGAACATGCATGGCACCGTCATCTGGAGTGTTACCAGATGGTATACAAGGAAGCAGTTGGTTTCAATCAGAACAACCATTTGAGTTTGGAATTCCTGTAGACAATAAAGAGTTTGGGAATATTGATGGCATAGAAAATATACGGAAAAAGATTCGAACAAACTAATCCAGAAGAATCGAATGTGATTGAAAAAGTGCATGGTAGTGAGAGTGGAGAGAGAAAAAAAAAGAAAATCATCAACTGCTATAAATGAAAAGGAGAAAAATAAATTCAATACCAGTCTAAGAATTACATCATCAATAGAGAAAATTGCTGAAGCAATACAATCACGCTCTTCAATGAATATGGGGTCAAAAAACTCTTCACTTAGTATTAAGTATGTAACGGATGTTGTTCGTAATTTACCTGGTATGATTGTTGGTAGCGATTTATGGTGGAAAGCAAGTGTGTTACTAGTCAAGCAACCAATGAGAGAAATATTTTTAGCACAAGAAGATCCAGAGTTACAATTGCAGTGGTTGGAAAAGATGTCTGAACTTCAAAAAGAATAAATTTAATTATATTACCTATTATTATCTGCATTTTATTTTTTCTAGTTATTGAAACTTTATATTTGCTTTAAAATATTTGTTCTAGTTATGCTTTATGGTTATTGGAATCTATATTTGACTTTTATTCAAATTACTAATATTTATTTTGAAATATTAGAATTTTATGTCGTTGTACTTAGGTGATTTTTTATTTTATTTTTATAATAAGTATATTGATTGTTATTCAAGTAATTTTATTTTATTCTTTTTCTTATAGATATGTCATTCACCGTAGATAATGATGAGCATGTTGACGAAGTTCTTATAAATGAAGTAGATGACGATGATGATGTACTTGATTTGGTAATTTTTAGTGTAGCTCTCGCATCGGAATATTATTTAAAATTTGTCTAAAAACTCCATGCAGAACTTCTCCTCATACAGGATTTTATTTCATCAAGGAGATACTTGAAGGGTATGATAAGAGATGTTATGAGATGTTTAGGATGGAAAAACATATATTTCTTGACTTATGCAAAACACTAAATGAACAATATGATTTAAAAGCAACAAGAAAAATGATCATAGAAGAGATGGTTGCTATGTTTTTACTGGTAGTCGGACATGGTGTAGGGACTCAAATGATTCAAGAACGATTCCAACACTCTGGAGAGACCATTAGCAGATATTTTCATCATGTTTTAATAGCATGTTTGAAATTGGCTATGGATATTATTAAGCCAAAAGATCCAACCTTTTCTGATATTAATCCTAAAATAAGAGAAGATGATAGGTATTGGCCTTATTTTAAAAATTGCATTGGAGCTATAGATGGCACACACGTGCCTTGTATTGTTCGCTCTAAGGAACAAATCAAATACATTGGTAGAAAAGGCTTCACTTCACAAAACATAATGGCTGTATGTGATTGGGACATGTGCTTCACATTTGTATGGCCTCGGTGGGAAGGTACTGCACATGATGCTAGAATATTTGATCAGGCACTTAGAAGGCAAAACCTTAACTTTCCGCATCCTCCATCAAGTAACAACACTAATACTATGCCTTGTGTTAGTTTAATATGTAGATTTTATTTTTATTCATCTTAATTAACTCTTTTTTACTTGGTGTAGGGAAATATTATTTAGTTGATTCAGGCTATCCACAACGATGGGTTATTTAGGACCGTATAAGGGTGAGCGATATCATCTCCCGGATTTCAAGCGCAACTCTAGTTTTAGAAATCCAAATGAAACATTCAATTTTTTTCACTCCAGTCTTTGATGTACAATTGAAAGAATATTTGGAGTCTGGAAAAATAGGTTTTCTATTTTACGCTCAATGCCATCTTTCAAGTTTGACACTCAGATTCATCTTGTTATAACTACCATGGCTATACATAATTTCATCCGACGATGATCTTCTACTGATAAGGAATTCAACTATTATGCTAATGAAGACATTACTGTAGAGATTGAGGAAGGAGATGGGCCTTCTGGTATTCCTTTAGAAATGCAAGACAAGTCTTCTACTATTATGGAGGCGTTGCGTGATAGAATTATAGATGAAATTGTTGAGAAATATTATCATGTGTGAGTGACTTTGCTTATTATTTCATGATGTAAATAACAAGCAATTATACTAGATAATATTATTGCTTTGTTATAACTATATACAATGATTTTATTTAGTATGTATGTTTACTTTATGTTTATATTTCAATTAAATTAAATAAAAAATAATAACAGTCTCTAATAATAAATATTAAAATTTATTTTTCTTTTTAAAATAATTTTAAAAGTTTGGTACTATCCTTTTTTGTAATTTGACCCTCAAAAGTACTTTTTATAAAGATTGGCCAAACACAATTTGTTCATCAAATATTGTAAAAAGTACTTCTTAAATGAATTGGCCAAACACAAATTATTTTTTTTCAAAAGTACTTTTGAAAAAAGTACTTTTAAAAAAAAAGTACTTTTCAAAATAAGCAGATTTTGGCAGCTTGGCCAAACGGGCTCTAAAACAAAAGCTAAAAGGTGCTAATAAGTAGTCAAAATACCCACTTATCAACTCCCCTAAACTTAAGTATCTGCTTGTCCTCAAGCAAATAAAATAGTTCCCACCTCCACAAGTTAAGGGTCATTCCAGCCAATCAAAGGTGCGTCATTCACAAATCAATTGGGACCAACAATTACCAACACTACTTATGTATTATCAACAAGGCGACAAGTTAAACTTTTATATACATATAGTTCTAATGTAACACTTGAGCATCAAGAGTTGACTTTATTCATCAAGGAAGCTCGCTTTTTCATGTAGGTCATTGTGGATCCCAAACTCCTCCTCCTTTACTCTCTATTTCCTTATCTCACTTAAAAATTTTAGCACTCAATCAAAACAAAGATTTGCGAAAGGTTCACTCATCATTCTCAAGAGAATGCCGCAAGTACGACTGTAAGTACCATAGACTTGCCCCTCATGTAGATCGCCACCAATGTAAGCTCACTCGGCTTGAAATCACGTAGGGCTTTTTCAGAATGTAATGAAGGCTTTTGGACTATGGTTGAATATATTATGGTAGAGCGGGTTCATCTTTTCTTAAGCACTCCATTTTTATTGTTCTCGGCTCATGCCTTACCAATTCTTTGAGGCACTTTCTTTTTTGTGGGGAACTAGAGAGACTTAGCATCATTCTTTCTTGATCATGACATTCGTTTTCTCCCTCTTTGATTTCTCCATGCTTTGTATCATTACTTTTCTTTATATGCCTTCAACTATTCAACTTATTCACTTTCTTTTGCATTTTTCTTTTTGTTCTTCCCTTTTCTTGCCTTTCCTTCTCATCATTTCTTTTCTCTTTTTGTGCCTTGATACCTCTTTCAAGCTCCTCGTCTCTCCCCCAAACTTACGTTTTTATCCAATTGTATCACAAGAGTATTAACGAAAGCTCGGGTGCCAAGAGAGGGCCACGACAAAACGGGTTATAAAGGCTTGTAACATGGTTATCAAATGAGAAAGGCTCGATTCTCAAATGGGTTGACTAGAGATAACAACATTGGTGGACAATGGAAAACTTCAAGCGGTTCAAGGAGAGCCTACATTCACTTCTCAAGCCAAGCAAAACATAAGATTTCGCCTTGAAACACATTCGGGGCAAGTTCTAGACCATTCGCAAGGGTACTTGGACTTGCAACAAAAACATCTCACTTCTCATGCAACTGGATTATTAAAGAGGATAGAGTCGAGGGCCACAACGACCACATTCATGATTGAAAATCAATATGGCTCGATTAAACCACTTGACGACTGCCTAAGTCAGCACAAGAGTTACAAAGTCACTAACTAGAGTTATTTCTTTTCAAAAGACTTGTTTTTAACCATAAGCACGTAATTAAGTGTGGTGGTCCCAAGTGAAGCATGTTTGACTTTTCGAGCATGCTTAATTAGGTCTTTTTATTCATTACTACTACTATTATTACCTAAATACCAAAACGGACTCAGTCCCTTAATAAGGTTGTCACGCCATCCATCGTTGGGAAGAGTCACCCGATTCACACAAAAACTACCTTTGGAAAGAACCGTGGCATTAAGAAAAGGAAAGGCTTATTATCCACTAAAACATAAACAAGAAGCTATGAAATCAAAGAGAAGCTACAAATTCAAAAAGAAGCTACCTAGTTAAACACTAACTAATAAGAAAAGAAACACAAAGAAACTACAAAGCAAAAACTATAGAGAGCGTAACAAATATACGTAATGAGAGAGTAGAGAGAATATATACATAATGAGAAAGAAGAAGAAAATAGTATCAAGTTAATTACATGCCAAATGTTTTAGAATCATCAAAATATATCAAATAAAATCCACCCCCCCCCACCCCCCGAATAAAAATAAGCATTGTCCCCAATGCTTAACAAAATAAGAGTAAAGGAATGGTAAGAGTGAAGAAAACTCCCTATGGCTCCTTGGCCTTCTCTGTGTCCACAGCAGCATCACCGACCTCAGCCTCATCCAACTGGATCTCATCATCCTCAACTCCGAGAGTGGCTGGGTTAGTGAACATTTGACGTACTGCCTCGGCAGTGTCAGCAACAATTTCTGGCTCCTCAAACTGGCCAGCTGGTGTTGTATGTGTTGTAGGATCTGGGCCTGGATGGTGCGGGTCAATCAACATGTCAAATGGAATGTCTCCGGCTGCTGCAAGCTTGGTAACCTGTCTCCTGAGCTTGTCCACTAACTTCTTGGAAGCCTGGGACTTTTGTACCTTCTTCACTTCCTTGCCCAGCTCTTCTATCACTGACCCATGCTGCACCAAAGTGGCCATGATTGTGTTTTGATTCTCCAAGAGCTTCTTAAGAGTTTCTTCTACTGTGGGGGGAATCTAGGGTGCCGGAATGGAGGACCGTGCTGCAACATTACTGGATATATCATACAACTTTACAGTAGTTTTCTGCATCCGGTTGTTGAGGCTCGCCAGTATCTAGGAGACTTGCAGCATAGATAGCGGAGCAGTGGGCATCGACACCGGCTTCAAAGCTGAGGTGGAACCTGTAGTGGGGCCTGCTGGAGGCACTAAGGCTGAAGGTGGAGGCATAGCTACTGCACTTACTGAAGGCTCTGTTGAAATAGATGGCCTGTCGATTGTCTCTACAGCTACCACCGATGGCTCATCAGACTGGCCTATGGTGGTAGTCGGCTGACCTTTTTTCTTAGGGTTGTGTGCATCTATCATCAACGAATACCATTAAACGGGCTTCTTCGCCCCCACCTTTATATCAAGATCTCTCGGCTCCACCCCTGCATCCCTAAGATACTCAGTAATGGTATTGGGATACAGGCAGGAGGTATCAGCTTGCCTGGCAACCACAGATATGTTGGCCGACATCACGACATCCATATTGATCGGGTACCCGGCTATGATGGAGGCGACTAGAACTGCTCGCGGGATAGGAAGATTTGTCTCATTCTGACACGGGTCGAGTGACTAGATACAAAGGTCTGCCACCCCTTCGCCTCGAAACTCAGGGTGTTTCTATAAATAGACACCCCTGCTGTAATCCATGGTGGTGGTGGCCTAGGAGTTGCCAGAATCTCAGCGAGCCACGGGCGAGCTGCATCCCCCATTGCCAACTTCTCCAAATACTGTGCTGGCTCAATATCATCAAACTCCCAAGTAGGTGTTTAGTGTGTGCTGGTCAAAATGCACTTTCAGGTTCCTCACTTTTGTTACCTTTGTCCCTTTCTTGATGTGCGCCACATTGGCATAGAACTCCCGGATAAGGTATTCCTTCGCGTCCACTACGCTGTGGGTGAACCACATCTACCCTTCCGCTCTCGGAACTACCTGAAGACTTCCGGATTATACTGTTCAAGATCTTTCAATTGGAACTATCACTCAAGAGTGAGCGACCTCACCGGCCACCACTCACGGAAGCTAGTGAAGGTAGCTGGACTGACGAACTGGTCCTCCCAGATCTCTTTCTTCTTCGACTGCTGAAGGCCGGCAACTGTAGTATCTCCCCTTCGGCCATCATCTGGGATATCATCAACTGTAGTCACTGGTGCCTCAAGAACAGGTGTGGAGGAGGGCTCGGAAGCCTGACTAGCACTTTCCGAACCCGCGGAGGTGCTATGTGATGTGGAAGGATCGTCCTAGAGTTAATACCTTCCTGATGGCTTTGATTGGACAGCCGGCAGCTGTTGAACCAAATTGCCCTCCGATGCTTCCCTAGACGGGGCATAAGAACTGGATTCGGAGGGCTCTGCATTTCTCCCTCGATCGGCTATAGCCTTGTTTGAGATTATCTTTTGGAGGGCGAGGGGTAAAGCACTCTTGCCTCGACCCGTAGAAGGTTCACCCTCCCCTTTGAAGTATCACCTCTGCCTCGAGATTTAACCATTTTCTATACCAAGCAAAAGCAGGTGTCAGTTCTAATTCAAGTGCAAACATACAAGAAAACACCAGAGAGACAGTGAACAACACAGTGTAAAACATGCTTGCAGGATAGGGGAGTGCAGTCCACAGAATTATCAGTGCGGCCGCAGACTGGGTATTGCGGACCGTACAATTTAATCTTGCGACCGCAGAATTGGATTTGCGGTCCGCACAATTGTCAGTGCGACTGCAGAAATGGATTGTGGTCCGCACAATTGTCATTGCGGCCGTAGCTAAGATACCACCAATATGCCCACTCTCTGATAACAGAGAATGGGCTGTTTTGCAGCCGCAATCACTTTTCTGCGGTCTGCACATTTTTCATTGCTGCCGCACATATGAGTCATCAAATTGACAACTCTCTTATAACAGAGTACTAGTTGTTCTACGGCCGCGATAGGATTTCTACGGTCCGCACATTTTTCATTGCGGCCGCAGAATCATGCTTGGCTAATGTGCCCTAATTTCAACTTCTGCGGACCGTACAATTTCTTATGCGGCCGTAGATTTCAACATAACTACGATCAGAGTTCTAGGGTGCAACTTTTGCACAAATTTAACATGGTGGTAGTGTATAATCACGAAAACCTATTTATCCATTCCCCATAGAGCAAGTACTAGTTGACCCATTACAGTTTTAACCCCACATGATTGTATAATTGAATTCTACTAACAAATGGCCTAAAACTAACTAACAAGTTGTAAATTAAACTAAAAAGCAAAAAAATTCTATAAGTAATTGAGGCATACCAGATATGAAGTACTGCAATTGAGTGATCACAGATGTTAAGTGTGTGTGGCAGATGATTTACTAGACGATTTCAATGTTTTAGACTTGCAAATGCTTATAGAGGGAAAAAACGTAACAGTTAACCCTAGGCCTTCTATTTATACTAAACGGTTCTGACTGAGGGCCAGAGAGTTGAGTGAGGCTGTAGAATTCCTATTGCGGTCCGCTGTTACCTGGGGCTCAGAAGCCCTTTTTGTTTTGCAGTCTGCAGAAGTTGTTGTGCGGCTGCAGAATTTCTTGCAGACCATAGATTTTGACTTGCGGCCGGAGTTTGGCCCTTTCTCTGACAAACCAACTTCAGAGATTTGGAATTTTTCCCTTTTAATTTGTGCGGTACACAAAGCAATTGTGTGGCCGCATTTCGCCTTTTGCTGGAGCAACCAAAATTGTGCAGTCCGCACAATACACTTGCGGTCCGCACTTCTTTCCATACTTAGTCAATTTTCCGGGCACAGTTCCTGTAAAGTACACTCATCCTTGCAACACACTTCAAATCCAGTTAGCACAAAAATAACACATATCTACAGAAGAAGAAAATAAAAGAAAAAGAAATATGAGTTGCCTCCCAAGAAGCGCTTGATTTAACATCGCGGCACGATGCAGATTACCATCATTTGAAATAAATCACCGCCACTACGTGGCCATCATCAACCTTTCCCAAATAGTGCTTCACCCGGTGGCCATTGACTCGGAAAACCTCATTGTTTTTGTTCTTCAAGTTCAATGCACCGAAAGGTGCTACACCCACAGTATCAAAGGGACCACTCCATTTAGATTTCAGCTTTCCGGGAAACATCTTCAACTTTGAGTTGAACAACAAAACAAGATTGCCCACCTTGAACTCCCTATTCCGAATGTATTTGACATGGAGGTATTTCATCTTTTCTTTGTACAAGGACGAACTTGCATAGGCATGGTATCAGAACTTGTCCGATTCATTCAAATGTGCAACCCGCAAGTTAGCAGCTGCATCCAATCAAGATTCAATTTTTTTAAAGTCCACATGGCTTTTACTCAAGTTCCACCGAAAGATGACAAGCTTTGCCAAACACCAACCGATATGGAGACATCCCGATAGGAGTTTTGAAAGCAGTCTGATAAGCCCATAATGCATCATCAAGCTTCTTTGACCAATATGTCCAGTTAGCATTCACTGTTTTGGACAAGATACTCTCTATCTCCCGGTTGGAGACTTCCACTTGACCGCTAGCTTGTGGATAATAGGGAGTCGTAACTTTATGAGTGACACCATACTTGCTAAGCAAAGTGTCAAAAGCCTTGTCGCAAAAATGCGACCCCCCATCGCTTATGATAGCTCGCGGAGTACCAAATCTTGCGAAAATATTTTTCTTCAAGAACGCCACCACACTTCTCGCTTCATTGTTGGGTAGAGCCATGGCCTCAACCCATTTAGATACATAATCAACCACGACCAAGATGTACGTGTTTCTACAAGAACTCACAGAAGGACCTATGAAGTCAATACCCCACACATCAAAGATATCAATCTCCAAAATAATAGTGAGAGGAATTTCATTCTTTTTCGAGATTCCACTGGCCCGTTGACATTCCTCACGTCTTTTCACCATATCACTTGCATCTTTGTAAAGAGTGGGCCAATAGAAATCACAACTTAGCACTTTGGCCGCCATTTTTGCTCCGCCAAGGTTACCACCATAAGGCGAAGAATGGCAAGCCTCAAGAATATCACTTTGCTTTTCGTCTGGCACACATCTTCTAATTACCCTATCCATGCAAATCTGGAAAAGGTATGGCTAGTCCCAATAATAATCTTGACAATCTCGTTTGAGCTTCTTCCTTTGATTTGAAGAGAACTCATCTAGGATGATTCCACACACAAGGAAGTTTGCTAGATTCACGAACCATGGCACCTCCTTCATTGAGATAGCCAAGAGTTGCTCATCGGGGAAGGAGTCATTGATTTCAAGGCCATCATGCAGCCTCCCCTCCTCCTCCAAACGAGACAAGTGGTCCGCCACTTGATTTTTACTCCCTTTTCGATCTTGGATGTAAATATCAAATTCTTGCAACAATAGCACCCATCTCTTCAACCGAGCTTTTGAATATTTCTTTCTCATAAGATAGTGAAGTGCCGCATGATCCGTATGAACAATAACCTTTGCACCCATCAAGTATGGGCAGGACTTCTCAATTGCAAACACAATGGCAAGGAGCTCTTTCTGTGTAACGGTGTAATTGAGTTGGGCATCATTCATGGTCTTACTAGCATAGTAGATCGGATGAAAAATCTTGATGCGTTGCCCCAAAACTACTCCAACCGCTACATCACTAGCATCACACATGAGCTCAAAAGGGATACTCCAATTATGAGCGATGATAATGGGAGTGGTTATCAACTTGAATTTTAGCAATTCAAAGGCTCTCATGCAATCGTCATTAAAGTGAAACTTAGCATTTTTCTCTAAGATCTTGCACAACGGGTTCACCACTTTAGAAAAATCCTTGATGAAACACCGGTAGAACCTCGGCATGACCTAAGAAACTTCGCACTCCTTTCACCGAAGTTGGAGGTAAAGTTGAGAAATCACCTCAACCTTTGCCTGGTCGACCTCTATGCCATTCTTTGAAATTTTGTGGCCAAGGACAATGCCTTCCTCGACCATGAAATGGCATTTCTCCAAATTTAGCACCAAGTTCGTTTCTTCACACCTTGCCAATACTTTATCCAATTTGCCAAGCAATCACCAAAGGAATCCCCGATCACCGAGAAGTCATCCATGAAGACTTCAAGATAGTCCTCTACCATATCCGTAAAGATCGCCATCATACACCTTTGGAAAGTCGTCAGTGCATCACATAAGCCAAAAGGCACCCGCTTGAAAGCGAAAGTACCACTAAAGACATGTGAAAGTTGTTTTCTCTTGATCTTCTGGAGCAATAAGGATTTGGTTACAGCCAGAATATCCATCTAGAAAGCAATAGAAAGTACAGCCGGCTTTTGGTCGAGGAAGGGAAGTAGAACATGATCCTTCCTCGTGACTTTGTTAAGCTTGAGAAGTCCACGAACTATCGAAAATGGGGTAGACAACCCCGGCATCCAACCACTTGATAATCTCCTTTTTGACCACGTCTTGCATGGCTTCATTGAGTCTCCTTTGATGTTCAATAGATGGTTGCATCCTCCTTAAAGTTAATCTTGTGCATGCAAAATGCGGGGCTTATTCCCTAAATATCCGCCAAAGTCCACCCAATAGCCTTCTTCCTCTTAGGAGCACTGCCAATGTAGAGTCAACCTGCACATTAGTCGAACAAGAGGAAAGAATAATCGGTAAAGTAGAACAAGGAACAAGAAATTCATACCGAAGATGTGGAGGCAATGGCTTGAAATCCAAGGTAGGAGGCTTTTCAATTGAAAGCTTTGTAGGAGAAGTTTTCCTATTTTAAGGTCCAAGGAAAGTTTTCGGGGCGCATAGTTGTACGACCCCATTCCTTACAAAGAATTCACACATTCCATGAAGTCATCCATCTTGTCATCATCAAAGTTGAGCAAGACAACCTCCAACATATCACCCACATTAATCGTGGCATTTATATCATCAATAATCACGTCGGTCACCAAATCCACGAAAGAACATACTTCATTGCTATTTGGTTGCCGCATAGACTTGCACACATGGAACACCACCTTTTCATCACCCGCCAGGAAAGTGAGTTCTCCAGCTTCCACATCAACAAGAGCCTTCCCCGTAGCGAGGAAAGGTCTTCCAAGAATAATTGGTACCTCATAGTCCACTTCACAATCAAGAATAACAAAATCCGCTGGAAGAGTGAACTTATCAACACGAACCAATACATCTTCAATCACCCCCAACGGTCTCTTCATTGTATGATCGGCCATTTGTAATCTCATAGATGTGGGTGTGCAATTCCTAAAGTCTTGAAAACCGAATAGGCCATCAAATTGATACTCACCCCAAGATCACAAAGAGCTTTAGAAAACTTGGCACTTCCAATTGTACAAGGAATTGTGAAAGCACTGGGATCTTCTAATTTAGGAGCCATCGAATGCACAATTGCACTCACTTGATGCGTGACTTTGATAGTTTCAAAATTCATCGACCGCTTCTTTGTCACCAAATCCTTCATAAACTTTGCATAACCGGGAATTTTCTCTAAGGCTTAAACCAATGACACATTTATTGAGAGACTCTTCATCATGTCAATGAACTTTGATTCTCGCCATTTTGCTTGGCGAGACTTTGAGGATATAGAGGAGGTGGCTTAGGAAATGGTGCATTAGCCTTTTGCACTACCGATTCCGGTATATCAATAATATTATCCTTAGAAGGGTCACTTTCTCTTGAGTCTCTATTAATCCACACTACATCATTTGCTTGCACCACATTGTTCGGGATCTCTTCTTCTTCTACCACTTGCTCATCATCCACAAGTTGCCTTTGACTTGAGGTGGGTGCATTCCCACCTCTTCCACTTCTTGTAGTAACGGCCATGGCATGTCCCATATTGTTCCCACCCTTTGGGTTCACTACCGTGTCACTTGGTAGTGCCCCCTTAGGACGAGAATTTAAAGCTTGAGAGATTTTCCCCATTTGCACTTCTAAGTTGCGGATCGATGTGTTGTGTGAAGAAAGTTGGGCATCGGAATTGGCATTCTTCTCCATCATTTACTTAAACATGTTCTCAATACGGCCCATTTCATTGTTGGAAAAACTAGGACCGTGAGAAGGATAAGGAGGTGGGTTCTTGATACATCGGGGGCCTTTGAGAACCCGACCCCTGATTTTCTTGATCGTTATTCCACCCGCCTTGATTGTTACCTCCTCAATTTCCTTGGTTATTGTTGTTATGCCAATTCCCTTGATTATTGCCTCCACTCTAATTGCCTTGATTGTTGTTGTTATTCCAATTGCTTTGATTGTTTCCAGCACTCCAATTACCTTGATTGTGAGAATTTTAATTTCCTTGATTGTTTTGAGGTCTCCATTGTTGTTGGCTTGGGTCTTGGAAGTTGTTTATTTGCCCTTGAAAGTTGTTCACATATTGGACCTCTTCTTCTTGGTCATTGTAGGAATCCTCTTGCATAAACCCACTATCTTCTTGCACAAAATTTTCCACTCTTTGTTGCACTTGTGGACCCTTTGTTCTCCGTTCGTTCACCATCATGTTTACTCCCTCCATTGCATTGACTTGACTCGGGTTTTGCACTTGTTGAAGTTGAGCCTTCGCCAATTAGTTCATGGTGGTGGTGAATTCGGCTATGGCTTACCCATGGTCATGCAATTCTTTGTGAAGGTGAATCACATTGGGATCCCTTTGTGGAACATTAGCCCAGGATTGCCACGCCGATGAAGTATCCACCATCTCATCCAAAATATCACACGCCTCCACATAAGGCATAGCCATAAAGTTCCCACCGGCAAGTTGATTCACTATACATTGGCTGGATGTATTGATTCCCCAATAGAAAGTTTGTTGAATCATGTTCTCCGTCATATCATTGTTGGGACACTATTTCACCATTGTCCTATATCATTCACATATCCAATTCATTAGGCTCTTGCTTGAATGCTAGATTTTCATCCCGAAGTGTAGCCATGTGCCCGGGAGAGAAGTACTTAGAAATAAATTT
Organism: Nicotiana obtusifolia; assembly: GCA_002018475.1. Lineage (NCBI taxonomy): Eukaryota > Viridiplantae > Streptophyta > Magnoliopsida > Solanales > Solanaceae > Nicotiana > Nicotiana obtusifolia. Next base: position 105,233 of record MCJB01000370.1, on the reverse strand, counting down.
CTCCGCCAATTCATCCCAAGTATGAATTGAATGATTTGGTAAATTTTCCAACCAATCTAAAGCTTTCCCCTGTACAGAGAAGGAAAAAAGCCTTATCCTCAAAGCATCCTCGGAGAATTAGTTTGTTTACTCCCCCAACAAGTATCTACGAACCCCTTCAAGTGTTTGTATGCATTTTGACCCGGTGCACCTGTGAAGAACCCTCGTTGCTCGACAAAGTGAGCATCACGTTGGTTATTTGAAAGTTGCATGCCCTAATACGGGGAGGGACTATAGCACTTGCATACCCTTCATTCGGCAATACCTGATGTGGAGCCGCTCTTAGTGGAGGTGGGGGTGGAGAGGGTATGTTGTCATGAGGCACTCGGCCTCGTCTATTTGCTCGAGGTTCAAGAGGGACCTCATCCATTTGATTATCCTCAACGTGCACGTCCCCCAAAGTTATGTTTCCGAGCTTATTGTTTGCCATAATTGCACCTACAATTTCTCAACATGTTAGTAACAAGGAAGGAAAAGAATATATTTCAAAGACACACCTAAATATATAGTTAACACTATTTTTTAACTCCCTGGCAATTGGCCAAAAATTGATCTCGTCCAATTTTACACCTCAATTCAAGGTTATGAAAGGGGCGATTGCAATAGTAGTACCCAACAAGAGTCGGGGTCGATTTTCACAGGGAGTTATATATGGGAGTTAGGCGTATATATTATAGTACGTGAGTTTGAACTACCTCAATTTACACTTCCACAAATTGGGTTGATTCTATGTCTAATTTAAACTAAGATTGCGAAGTTAAGAAATGAAACTAAGAGAATGTTTTTGTTGCTTTTCAAGTTTTGTAAAAAGCCTAGGGCTATGACCATTACCTAGGTGTTTGCCAAATGGGATATAAACCTTAATGCTTGTCTTATTGATCGGGATGTATTATAACTATCAACTCTCAATTACCCACTCAATACCTCTCGGTCAGAGTGATTTTGCCCAATTGGCTTTCTCAAGTCCAAATGGGTATTGCACAAAATGATTGATAAAAGCTCAAGTCGGGTTATTACTATCTCTAGGTTGAACCCTTTAATTGGGATTATTAATCTCTCGATTTACCCAATTTCTTGTTAGCCAAGTTGTCCTAGACTAAGTCTCTCTTTCTCAAGTAGAGACAAAGTTAAATAGGCATTAACTAATGTTTGAAACCATTAATTCCACAAATTAAAGCATGAATAAGGCTACATAATAAACACACAACCATAAACAAGCATCAAATTAAACACCCATAAAGTTTATACACTAGGGTTGGGTCACAACCCTAAAAATCTAGCTACTCATGCTTGAAATTGAAGAAATAGAAGAAGAAATTAAATAAACTCATATTGTGAAATCAAATGATAAAATCTATGTTAAAATTTCCCAAAATATGAAAAACTACTAAAAGAAGTAAAGACAAACGACTACTGTAGCTGCTGATGTCAAAAGTTAACCTAATTTCGTGAAACTCTTTTATTTATACAAAGCTGACAATTTCGGACAAAATACCCCTCGGGAGGTTCTGCGACCGTACAATTCCATGTGCAGTCCGTAAATTTCTTCAACTTGTCAGGAATTGAAGATCTGCAGCCGCGAGACATTATTTCTGCGTTCCGCAGATTTGTAACTGTGGTCGCACTTCGGTTCTGCGGTCCGAACTTTAACTTCTGCGGCCGCAAGGCACTTCTTCTACGGCCGCACAATTTTTGTGCGGTCCGCACTTCTGAGGGACTTGGAGCTTGGGAATTTGCACATTCTCTGAACTTTTGTTACTAGCCCAGCTTTTGCGGCCGCACAATTCATGTGTGGTTCGCACTTTGCACAAAAGTCTGCTGGACTTTCCTTCATCATCTGCGGCCGCAGATGAAATTCTGCAATCCGCACTTTGTGTGCTTCTGTGCCTTTTATTGCCTTGAGTTTAGATTACTCCTTATTGAGTTGGATTTCGTCTCGGGAGTCTATCTTCCAATATTCCTTCAATTTAGCACATTTCATAAGTTTGGAGAACACAATTCAATACTTGTAGACTAAAACAAAAGCTAAAAAGTACTAATAAGCAGTCAAAATCCCCACTTATTAGTAGGCACCCAGAAAACAAGAAGCTTAACGGGTGCTTTAGTTATGGAAGGATGTTAGATGCTCTAATAAAGTGAGGGGACATAGTACAAATCTCAATCATAATATGCCCATATTTATTTTCTTCCTTTTTAGATGTTCTTTTTTATTTTATTAAGTAGCCACTTTTTGACCTAATACAACTTCTTCTTTTTTTGTCTACCGAAAATAGCCTCTCTACTTGCATAAGGTAAGGGTAAGGCTGCGTACATAATACCCTCCCCAAACTCCCCATTTGTGGGATACACTGGGTTTGTTGTTGTACAACTAAATTTTTTTAGACTATATTTTCCTGGATTTGTTTTACCTTTTTTTTTAAACTTTCCGCTTTCGTTTTACCTAATAATTCTCTATAGAAAAAAAAAATCTCCAAAGTTCGACCCCTTCTAAAATGAACTCTTCCTCTAGAGTGGCAAAGTCAATCAAATTTTTTCACTAACTTTTTCACCTTCATGTTCAATAGTTATACACTTATACTATGTGATCGTTAGTAAGCAAATTAAGCACCCACGAATCCAAAATCCTAGATCCACCTTGTATAGGGTACAATATGTTCATATTAAATGCTCGCATGATGAAGCGGCACGTGGAGCCAAAGACAGAAGGCAATCAAGTCCGAAGGCAACGATCTCGTTGGTTCCCGAAAGGAATGGTGTTCATGAAGGCGGAATAAATGTCTGTCACCCGCTAGAGTTTAATGGAGAATATTCTATAGCATTAAGTACATAGTCCGTTACAGAATAATGGCATTCACTGCCTACCATTACACATTCTTCAAAGGCCCTCATAATTGTCGTTTAAGAGGGGTTTGATCCTAGGACTTTGTTCCCTAGGTGCAATTATAAATAGAGAGCTTGCCAACCAATGTAAAGGGGAAGAATTTTCTAACAAACTTATGCTATACACTGCTCAAAGCTTAATAAAATTTTATCTTCTCGCTTATTAATATTGTTACTGCGGCCTCCGGAAGCTCTGTTCCTGAAAACAAGATTTCAGCTGTCTTATCTTGATTTCAGTGCTAAGTCTTACATTCTTGTTTAATTCATTTATCTTTCTAGGATCAAATCGATTCACTTGTCTATAAACCACGTATAAATTCAACTGTACCGTTTTACAGGTAAAGACGTCTCTAATCCAAAACCCTCACATGTGTATAGTACAACAAGAAACATCATCAATATAGCTAGTGTGATCCCACAAATGAAGTCTAGGGAGCATATAATGCATGCAGACCTTATCCCTATCTTATATGAGGTGCAAAGTTTATTTCTGATAGACCCTCGGCTAAAAATTATATTTTTAAAACAGGTTTTAAATATATAACAGTAAAGACGCTATGATGAAAATACTATAAAAAAAATATTAGTAGCAAAAATAGTACGATATTCCAATCAAAGGAATAACAGTATAGTGAAATTGAAGAATAAAATAATAATAGGATAATAAGGGGTCGTTTGGTACGAGAACTAAATTATCCCAATAATCCTGGGATTATATTTCCTAGACTAATTTAATTCAGTTGGGATAAAATAATATCAAATTTGATGGGATAAGACGGGATATTCATGATTAAGTATGGGACTACGTTTATCACACTTTATCCCACCTTATTCCGCGTACCAAATGACCCATGATAATAATAGTATTAATTAGGAGAAGAGGAAACATATAATGTGCTCTATACTAGAACAACATCCTCCCGAAGAAAAGAGAAAAATTGCTCGATTACCTATTAAGCTTCTACTCTAATACTTGACCTACATACTCCTCTATCTAGGGTTATGTTCTCGATAAGCTAAAGATGTGCCATGTCCTGTCTAATCACCTTTCTCCAATTCTATTTTGGCCCTCATCTGCCTTCCCTTAAATTGTCGCTCCTCCTTGTTTAAAAACTATAGATGATTTAGTTTTTAAATTAATTTAAACAAAAGATATCAAAAATAACTTGAGAAAAGTTATGTGTTTGGATTAGTTTTTAAAACAAATGTTTTGGATAACATTTAATGGCGGTGAACAAAAAAGTTCTCGTTGTTCCACTGTACAACAACAATAACAACCCAATTGAATTCTACAAATGGGATCTGGGGAGGGTAGTGTGTACGCACACCTTATCCTTACCCTAAGAAGGTAGAGAGGTTATTTCCGATAGACCCTCGACTCAAGAACAAAAAAAGAAATAGTGAAAACAAGTAGCATCAGCAAATAGGTCAGAAAGATAACAACAATAATCTCAAAGTTTAAAATAGATGGAAAGAAGCGGTAGCAACAACAAGCAGTAACAACAATAGGATACTAAGAGACCGAAGCAAAAGAAAACATGAAATACTAGCAATCTAAGACATAAAAACTACCATACTAGCCCTAATACCTCGGTCGATAACAGAAATATGCTCAACTACCTACTAATCTTCTACCCTAATTCCTGACCTCTGCACCCTACTATCAAGAGCTATGTCCTTGGTAAGTTGCAGCCGCGCTATGTCCTGCCTGACCGCCTCTCCCCAATACTTCTTAAGCCTCTCTCTACCTCTTCTTATACCCACCAAAGCTAATCGCTCGCAACTCCTTACTGGGGCATCCGAGCTTCTCCTCTTCACATGTCCGAACTATCTCAGTCTCGCTTCCCTCATTTTTTCCTTCAGGGGGCTACGCCCACCTTTAGACGGATATCTTCATTTCTAATACATCTAACTGGTATGATCACACATCCATCTCAACATCCTCATCTATGCTAGTATCATCTTCTGGATATCAGAATTCTTGATTGGCCAGCATTTTACCCCGTACAACATAGTTGAGATCACCACTTTGTAGAACCTACCTTTAAGTTTCGGTGGTACATTCTTATCACACAAGACACCATAAGTTAGCCTCCATTTCATTCACCTCACTCCGATACGGTGTGTGACATACTCATCTATCTCCATATTCCCTTAGATGATAGGCCCGAGATCTTTGTAACTTCCTCTCTCGGGAATGACTTGTGAGCCGAGCCTCACATCCATGTCTACTTCATTCGTTGCCTCACTGAACCTGCACTCCAGATATTCTATTTTCGTCCTGCTCAACTTGTAATCTTTTGACTCCAGAGTCTGTCTCCAAACCTCCAACTTCTTGTTAACACCGCCTCGCGTCTGTCAATCAACATAGTATCATATGTGAATAGCATATATCATTGCACCCCCCCCCCCCCTT
>MCJB01000370.1:73974-87187 GCA_002018475.1 Nicotiana obtusifolia | reverse complement strand
CCCCTTCTCCTCCTCTTTTAGCTTCATAAGTTGCTATAAGTTTATTTGTCTCCATTAGACTAGTATACATAGGATGGCAATAGGGCTGGGTGTGGCAGGTTTTAACTTCGCTGCAACAGTGCTGCTTCACACTGTCCACTTCATCGCACAAGCTTTTTCTATAGGGCAGGGTGTGACAGGTTTTGACTTCCGCTGCAATAACACTGCACTACACTGTCCATTTTACCGCACAAGCTCTTTCTCCCTGCAAAATCCCCGCCCATACTGCCCCCTGCATGCTGCAACATTTTTCTTTTTGTTGATCTTTCGCTCAAGCACAACTATTGAACAATAAAACAGATCAACAGAGTGCTTCAAGCTTGTCAAAGTATGAAGGAATGGAAAGTAGATATCAAAACAAATAATTACATTAAGAACCATTTATTTCTTATTCTGATCTAAGATGTAACTCTATGAAAGACGTAGCATCTACACTTTATGTCTTCTTAATACCTGAAGAATTCTAAGCTTCACATTAGCTTGTCATTTTCTCTATCTTGTGTGCCACTGGAGAATTATTTTTAAATAGAGAGTTGTTGGTAGAGACACTTCAAAAAGGGTTCAACCACGAATAATGAAGGCTAGTTGTGGGCAGTGGGTAGTATTGCCGCTGCCACTGCCACTGCCAGTGATGAACTTTGATTGCTGTTGTCATGAGAGATGAATGGATGTTTAGAGACGTCGAATCCCTACTCAGCATTTGTCCACATTGCCACAACCAGCCCTGCCCCACAATTTTCTTAAAAAGAATATTCTCTCGCGTGACCTACCTTGACTGCCATCACTAATTATTGAAATGTAGATGAAGATTAGCTGCAGGACTATTTTTGTCTTCCTGTTGTCAATCAACGCCTTTTTTTCCTTCTATGCATAAATAAAAAATTCTTTTGTTCTTCCATTTCTTTCAGGTACAATCTGATGGCTAACCGCGTACTGCTGCTGTTGTCTATGGCTTCCAGAAATGACCCCAAATCGTCCTCCAAAATTCTGAGCGAAACTGCTGGTTAGTTAAGTTTGTCCTTTGATCTTCTTTGTTTTTGCTTCAGTGCATTCATTATAGAACACTTCTGCTGATATTCTTGTTCCCTCACGAGGCAAGAAATAACACTCCTTCCGGTATTCTTTTTTTTTTTTTTTGGCTGATCGCTATTCTTCTCCTTCTGGTATTCTTGTTCCCCGAATGTAGTTTAAATTGCATAACTAGCACTCAAAATGGTTGCCATCTACAAAAGAAACTTTCTTTTACCAAGGAAAAGGGTAAAGAAAAGCCTTAGTTGATCTTTGATAATTGTGATTCTTGTGATCTAAAGTAAGCAGTATTATCTTTTGTGTTTAAAAATATCTTCGGATTTTCAGAATTTCTCATCTTATGATTAATCTTGTCAGGTCACTTCTTACAGAGTTTAAAAAGCCAACTACCGCAGACGAGAATTTTGGCGATCTCAGCTCTAAATACTTTGCTGAAGGAATCACCTTACAAGCTCTCTGAGGACCGGCCCATTTGCTCTACTAACAGGCAGGATAAATCCAAGTCTTCTCTTGAAGAAGCTTTAAGTAACATATTCAAGGAAAAGGGTTTTTTTAACGAAACCCTGAATAGTCTTTCTCATGTTCATATTATTGAGACCGATAGTGCATCTTCTAAAGGAAATCATGGAACCTCTTCGTTTCAGAGTGTGGCCGAAAAATCTATCACCCGTTTTTATTTTGAATTTTCTTCATCATGGCCCCGTACTCCCAATTGGATATCTTTGTTTGGAAATGACACTTTTTACTCTAGCTTTGCACGAATTTTTAAACGTCTAATCCAAGAATGTGGTGTTCCTGTTATACTGGCACTAAAAGATGCATTAGAGGACTACATAAATGCAAAGGAGAGGACAAAGCAGTGTGTTGCAGCTGAGGCAGTGGCAGGTCTGCTACATTCTGATGTTTGCGGTATTTCAGAAGCATGGGATAGCTGGTTGATGGCCCATCTTCAGAGTATTATTCAAGCACCAACGGTTGAGTCCATACCGGAGTGGGCAGCTTGTATTCGTTATGCAGTTACTGGAAAAGGAAAACAAGGAACAAAAGTTCCACTTTTGAGACAAAAGGTCATGGACTGTTTAATGAACCCCTTGCCTGAAACTGTTAGTACTACTGTAGTTGCCAAGAGATACATGTTCCTTTCAGCTGCATTGATAGAAGTTTCCCCACCAAAAATGTCAGTTGCTGAACTAGAGCTTCACTATAAGCTTCTTGAAGAATTGCTTCGCAGTATGGGCCATTCATCTCCACAAGTGAGTATTCAACATTTCAATTATAGGCGTTGGATCACAACCTATTATTTTCTCTTTTCCTGTGTTATTTTTCTGGTTATTTTAAGGGTTGCTTTGGTACATAAGCCATTCAGTATTTGATTTAATTGCCAAAGAAAGCCTAAGGACTATCTTCAATCAACTCAAATTGCATACCTCTTTGATGAGTTGCTTTGCTGAATGCTGACAGATCTTTTCCTTGCTCAACCAATTTTAGTTTTACAAGCTCAGCTGGTTCTTCTCAATTGATCTACAGGAAAGACAAGCTTGTTAGTCTCAGCTTTTCCAGATTAGCAGATTCAACTCTAAGCACCACTGTTGGATCCCTTCTTAGATCTCTTAAAATATACTCCCTCCGTTCCAATTTATGTGAACCTGTTTGACTGGGCACGGAGTTTTAAGAAAAAATGAAAACTTTTGGAATTTGTGGTTTTAAACAAGTCAAAAAGGGGTCCAGATTATTTGTGTGGTTATAAAAGCTTCTCATTAAGGGTAGAATTGGAAGTTTAAGCTAAATTCCAAATTTAGAAAGGGGTCATTCTTTTTAGAACGGACCAAAAAGGAAATAGGTTTACATAAACTGGAACGGAGGGAGTATATATTTTTATAACCTGTTGTCACTTCTCACGGTTATGGCCCCACACCAGACCTTGATCCCATTGTTTTTGTACTTCGTCTCTTTGCACCTCAAGGCATTATGACCCCACGTACATTCTCTTTGAACATTCTTCTTTCCAAGTTGTATATACATTGAGGCTATATCTCAGAAATGATCTCCGCTTTCATCTGTACTCCTTGCGTCCAAAATTGTTGACCTCTGTGAGTTAAAAAAAAAAGGTGATATTTGACGTGTTCATAAGAAATGATTTTGGCTATACTTTCTGAATGTATAATGTTGTCATTTGTAAATGAGAACATTGTAACTTATAGTTCTTCTCGTCTAGTTTCTAACAAAAGTTTTATCTTCAAAATACAAATTTGAAGTCTGGAAATAGGTAAAATTGACCACCAAAATCAAATAAGATTAAAATTTGTGAGTTTATTTCTTTTCTTGGGTGGGGTGGGGGTGGGGGTGGGAGGTTATACTTTCAAAGGCTGACTTCCTATTAACAACATCAGGTTTGAATCCCTTTACCATTTCTTCAGCCCCCTCCAAAGTCTTCTGTAGAATTTGTTGTCACTAAGGTCACAGCTAATGAAATGGTTTTCTGGAACAGGTGAGAGAATCTGTTGGTGTCACCCTCTCTGTTTTGTGCTCAAACATTCGGCTTCAGGTGTCCCATAATCAAGTTCATCCACAAGAAGTAGGGACAAGTAATGTGCACAGGAAAGTAGAAGCAGGGAATTGGGATCATTATCTAGTAGAACGAGCATCTGAGCTTGTGGTGAAGATCCAAAGTTTTAGCCAGTCAGACACTCTTGATGTCCAAACGGACAGAATTTCTGACAGTGGAGTATCAAGCGAACAGTCTCATGATGATGTTAAATGGATGGAGGCGGTACAGTCAGCCAAAAAAGCATCTACTGTAATTTTTGCTCCTAAGACTTTTTATTAATTAGCTTGTATTTGTGATGTGCAGCTATTTCATTTCATTATCTCATCTCTGAAGTCTGGAAGATCCTCGGTTCTGCTGGATGTTGTTGTTGGTCTTTTGTATCCCGTAATATCACTACAGGTAAGAAGGTGTGCAATGTTGCACCATTTCTGTTGCTTGTCTTTTTTTTTTTTGGGTTAAACATTTTGAATGGATGAAATTGCTGTTTGAAGAACTTAACAGATACACACTTCCCCTCCATTTACTGATGAAAATGGTAAAACCTGTAACTGAGATATCTGGGAGAAAAGAAAACTTGGATTTTTGTTTTTGGTGAAAACTGATGGAAAGCATCTTGTTTATCTCCTTTTTAAGAGGTTAGGCTTGATTTTTCTATTTTCCGGCTTAAAAAACTGCTATATTTTGCAGTTCCCCTCCCATTTGACTGGTTGATCTTTTCTTTCTTTTACCAACTACGTATGTATACTGTTGGAACTGGAAGGATGCTTTGCTTGGCATCGAGGATGGAAAAAGCTATGAAGGCAGATCTTATTGGAAATAAATGATTGGGTTTAGTAGTTTTCGGAGTTGAAAGATTAGAGGACCTTCTGTGATCCAAATTAATAGGCTGAAGACGCTGAAATATTAAATGTTTTTCTTCTTCCTTCTCATCATGGCCCCCAAGATAGTTTCTTTTGGAGTTACTGCTTCTACAAAATCTAGATGGTTCAAGCTTTTCCAAGTGAGCAGTATTAAGTGAGACCTGAGCAAATAACTAAAAATCTTCTCTCTTTAAGGGCTTAAGATTCTAGATGAGGTGGCACCAAAAACATCAATGTGGTATCAAATTTCAATTCTAGTTGCCCTTCATCATCCTCACATTCCTAAAAGAGTCCAGCCTTCATATTAGTGGTACTGACGAACTGTTTAAACAGATAAATCTGTCAGCTTTAATAGCTTAAGCTTTTAGAGAAGGTATAGCCACATTATTTATCAATATAAAAACTATTGCGCATAAATTTCTCCCTGCCGAGTTTTGCTTCTAATTCTCTCAGATGCTCTACTTCATTACCCTTTACTACGGACCTTCTCCCTTAGCTGCTACCGGAGCTAATGTATATCCATAAGAATGGATTAAATGGAAAAGATTTCCTGTTGAAGCCCTTATGTGTCTGGATTACGGCACGAGCTATGACCATTGAGCTTGTATCCTATATAGAGTAGGAGAATTGCAAGTCTCTGCTTCCTTCATGTTTTGGTGATATTTTCGCTGTAGACATCATCCCAGACCATGTAAAATCTTGCATGTGTAGTTCGCTTAATTCTTTCTTCCAGTTTCTAGTCTTTGATTTATAACTACATATAAAGTAGATGCTGGTTGAAATGGAGTGTTGTTCAAACAAATGATACTGAAAATTCAAATACTAGATATTTTTGTAGCTGTTACACACGTGAAGAATTGATACATAAGTAAGTGCATTCCTCTTATGTGATACTGTTGATTTCTTGTAGGAGACATCAAACAAAGATTTGTCGACCCTGGCCAAAGCAGCTTTTGAATTGCTAAAGTGGAGAGTTTTCTTGGAGCCCCATTTAAGGAAAGTTATACTCACGATTCTTTCTTTAGCCAATGATGCCAATTGGCGCACAAGATCTACAACTCTGACTTATTTGCGGAGTTTCATGTATAGGTATGATCTTTTCATTTTGATCTTCATGCTCCTTTTCTCCTCCGTTGAAAATTTTCCTTATTTTGGTTCTTGAAGAGAAAATGAGGTATTTTTGAAAGAGAAAATTGAATCACTTTGAATTGAATCATCATCATTTTTACTTCAACCTTAATCTTCAAGTATAACTCACTGTCTTGTTCCGGTGGTCTACTATAGCTAAATAATGCAAAAAGGCAACTTGTAATATCCTGAGAAATGAAGTACTCTATTTTTGCATCATACAGGCACACTTTCATCCTCTCTAAGGAGGACAAAGAACAGATTTGGCGAACTGTTAAGAAGCTACTCGCAGATAATCAAGTTGAGGTAAGTTTTGACTCAACTACGTAAATCATTTGATTTTGTGCATTATCATTTGATGTCTGGTTTGGAGAAAGTAAGTAGACCTCTCTGATGCTCTTTGCATGTTTTGTCCAGTGGTTGGTTTGGAACAAATGCATTTTATTCATAAATTTTATGGGTCATATTTGATTACATATAATAGAAAAGGCGAGGATAGAATACAATTTTCCTCTTTGTCTATCTATCATATTCGGCTAAAGGTGGGCATGGCCTCGTGGAGGACAAAATGAGGGAAGCGAGACTGAGATGGTTCGGGTATGTGCAGAGGAGAAGTTCGGATGCCCCAGTAAGGAGGTGCAAGCGGTTTTGGTGGGTACGAGAAGAGGTAGAGGGAGGCCTAAGAAGTATTTGGGAAAGTTGGTCAGGCAGGACATGGTGCCGCTGCAACTTACCTATGACATGACCTTTGATAGGAAGGTGTGGAGGTCAAGAATTAGGGTAGAAGGTTAGTAGGTAGTCGAGCGTACCTCTGTTACGGACAGAGGGTATTAGGTAATAATATGGTAGTTTTTTGCCTTAGATTGCTAGTATTTCATGTTGTTTTCCTGTTTTCTTCCGCTTCGGTCTCCTAGTACTGCTTGCTGTTCCTACCGCTTCTTTTCATCTACTTCTGACTTTGTGATTGTTGTAACTATCTTTTTGGCTTATTTGTTGATATTACTTGTTTCCACTGTTTCTTTTCTCCTTCTTGAGCTGATGGTCTATTGGAAACAACCTCTCTACCTTCCCAGGATAAGGGTAAGGTCTGCGTACATACTACACTCCCCAGACCCCACTTGTGGGATTCAACTTGGGTTGTTGTTGTTGTTATCTATCCTATCATATGTTTGGTGCACCAAAGGGCAACCTTTTTTCAAAGATCATCCTTGGTTATCCTATGTCTTATCCGATTCTATATGGTATTACAGAACACATCAATTTCTTGTACGGTCATCCCTCTTCTATTGCTGTAGCCTGAAGGTGTCTCCCGTGCGTAAATTGGTAACATGAGCTTCTCTAAATATTGCTGGTCCAGCTCCGGTTGCCTGGTGATGAGATAGTTAGGATACTGTTGCATCAGGGGAGGCAATAATTTATGTATATATAGGTGATAGATGTTATGTCTTTGATTATAGTCCTTTTCAACCATTCATGTTCAGGTCAAGTGAGATTATTATCATTTAAGGTTAATTGGTGTTTGAAAGCTCTTTTTATGTAGCTTGAATTGATTATTGCCGTCCCATTCCATGTAGGATAGGTTAGACTTGTTTAAATGGTATATAAAGCTTCTTGCTCTCACTACTAAGAACTTGCGCCTTAACTTCTTAGTCAAATAATAAGGAACCTAGCCGCTAAGGATAATCTCGATGAGTCGTTTGTCCTAGAGGTTTGACTTGATGCATTACAAAATAGGACCAAGCTCTGGGGAAACCAGCCAGAGGTGTGGGAACTAACTGCCATACCAGATCAAGCATTACATCACATAAGTGGTGAGCCATCTCTAGAACTGCTTGGTGGTCCCTGGCTGTGCCTAATTTGAACATCAGGACTTCAACAAGTAGAGAATGTGATATCATCACGTCCCACATCAAATAAGAAACAATTATGTAATGTAAGGCATGCTTTCTGTTTGTAGAAGTTGGGTCTGCTCTACATGCTTCTTTGTTGTTAAGATGAATTCTGTAAGTGGTAAATGCATCATTTCCTGAGAAGCAAGACAGGTGCATTTCAAGTAGTCTTGTTTTATCGTCTTTTATAAGTAAAATAGCTTTAGGTTTCCCTGATTACATAAATATGGAGAATGTGTTGTGTAAACAAATTCACTTGGATCCTTCTGAACATTCTTGTCAGGTGAGAGAGCATGCAGCAGCAGTTTTGGCTGGCCTAATGAAGGGTGGGGATGAAGATTTGGCCCAGGATTTTCGTCATAGAGCTTATGCAGAAGCAAGTATCATTCAGAAGAAGAGGAAACAAAGGTTCTTTTCTTGTTTTAGTTTTACTCAATTTTGCCTAGTTATAATTACTATGTTCTTCATTTGTTAGGTCATTCTGATGATCATCCTAGAGATCAAGCCTATCTGTATATGCTTATCACTGATGATCATCCTGAGAGGTCAAGCCTATCTGTATATGCTTACACCATTTACCTGGCATGGGCTTGCTAAGTCATTACTGATGATCACCCTAGAGAGATCAAGCCTATCTGTATATGCTATCACCATGGACCTTGCACAGGCTTGTTAATCATTACTGATGATCACCCTAGAGAGATCAAGCCTATCTATATATGGGGTTGTTGGTCAAGAGACATATATATAATGACTAAGAAATGCATACACTTGACCGACAACTTTATATTGGTAAATGGTTTTAGTATACAGAATGTTTTGATCCTTAGAGATGACTTAACAAGTGAAATAGCATAATGATGATCAGATAGGCCAGCATGGCCTACTCTGCATGAGTAATAGTCACGTTAGTGCACATATTTGATCATGAATTTTAGTGGCCGTGTCTTGTTCTCCATTTCTCAGGTGCATGATATACATGTTTCCACTTCTTTTTTCTTAGCACTATAAATTCAAGGAATGAAAATAGTTAGAAATAGGACTTTAAAAATAATTTAGAAGTTAACAAGCTAAGCAGGATTTAGAACTTTCAAAGAAGTCAAGCTACACATTTAGGTAAGAAACTAAACTCGTAGCAAGAATATAATGGACAACCTAAATCATAGACTAGTATTAAGGAAATTACTCTGCTAAACATACCGTAATTAGAGAAAAAGAGTCTACATGTAGAATCTAGATACTTTAGTCTTTCAAGGGTCCTTTGGTATTACATGTCAATCATCCAATAGTTAGAAAATATTACAAGACATTTGGTATTTTATAGGGCCCCAAAATTGAAGTAGGCCAAAAATAAAAACAAACCCAAAATGGAAAATCCATCCTGAAATAGTTATGCTACGAGCATTGAGGGTGGACTGCAATTGCATCTCTGTCTTTTGAGTTGGCTAGGTTCCTTTAGGTTGTGATCATGTGTTGCGATTGCAACTTGATTTAATTGGCTGGTCTTTCGGGTGCTATTATGCTGCGATCGTAACTCTTCTTGTGAGCCATCTTGACAGCATTCTGTTTGGCCTATCCTTTTGTGCTACAACACGGATCCCTCTAGTGCGATTGCAGGTATTCATGTTAGTCTCATAGTGGTCTCCAATCTGCTCCTTTGGCCTCTCCAAGCTCCGGGTTGGCTTTGTGTATGCCCAAGGCTCTCATCTTGGGCTCCGGATGCATCTCAAGTCAATGAATTGGCCTTGCTTTTTCTTGAGGAACTAATGTGGATCCTTCTCGGGTGCTCTATTTTTCCTTCAAGATCTTGTAGTCTCGTAGCTTCAGATATTGTTAACGGCTTCTTTGGAGTAAGGTCCTCATCCGTGGGGTTTGCATGTGGATCACCATCAGCCCCTCTCTCTTCAAATAGACTTGTCCTTTCATTGCCTTTATCAAGAAGTGTTAAAGTCAGAAATATTAAAAGAAACACTAACCCCATACTCACCCTGTTAGTCAAGCTTATAAGCATTGCCATTGATCTGCTCCAACACTTGAAAAGGTCCATCACCTCTCTGGCCGATCATTTCCCTTCTTGAAGGAAACTTCTTCTTCGTCCACTGAATCCACTCCTCAAGCACCCGGTTGAAAGATCATTTGCTTCCTTGATTGGTTTTTCTTGGAAGTATACTCCTTGGTTCTTCATTTCAGGGTGCGCCCTAGGTTTGTCATGTAGCCTTTTCATCACTTCGTCTTTTTCTTACCATCAACACTCAAAATCTTTTAGTAGGAATATGAAGTAAATCAAGAGGGGACACAGGGGATTAAAAAACCATAAACAAGTTCAAGAGGGGTAAAAAGAGGTAGACACGTGCATTGGCCTATTAATAGAATGAGGTGTTCGGTCCTTTGCATCGGGTTGTTAGATAGTTATGTGTAAATAATCCTAGTCCTGTATGTAGTAAGAGTAGAATATGTATTATATATAGGACTCATTTTATCATTGTTAATCAATAATAGATTTTTTTCCTGTGCATTCTCACATGGTACCAGAGCTTCAGTGAGAAAATTATCGTTGTGCGTCATTCCAGCGACATCCAAGAAGAAAGTTCTCGTCGCCGTGCAATTTTCCGGCAACTTCGTCTTGTTCCTAGGGTTCATCACTACTACAGTGGTACTGTGCATATACCAGTACCACCATCAGAGCTAAAACTCTTGTGCGACCAAACCCCGGAAATCCCAATCCTATCAGAACAGAAAAGTCAGTCACCGTGCGTCTTTCCGGTTGAGGACTCAAGATTGATTTGCGTTATCTCCTCATCGTTAAGTGTTGTGCGAAAACCAACATTGCCATCTTGTTCGAAAAAGTCAGGCGACAACACCCAGTCAATCGCTCTGGCAGAAAGTTCCTCGCGCGCCTCCGCACGCCGCCAAAACTAGGGTTCCGACGAGCGCGTCTAACACACGCGCCGATGCGTGGAGCACTTTCCAGCCAGAATGTTCAAAAATTTCTTTAGGACGGTTGTTTTGTGGGGTGGTTTCGAGTCCACCAACACAATTTCCTACAGATTTCGAGAACTTTGGATTTGCCAGAGAGCTACAGTAACTTTTTCAGCGCGTGTAAGCCATTCAGGCCATTTTTTGACAAAACTTCTTCAGGACAACTCGTCCAGTGATGCCGAGCCTACCCATATAAATTACATCAACTTCTGACAAATTTTATTTTTTCTGATGTGAACAATGCACTTTCCGGCGTGAACAATGATTTCCAGCGTGAACAATAATTTCTAGAAAAGTTTCTGTTTTCTGGTGGTGTTTTAGAACCTATTTTGAAGTGTGGAATTCGGCTTAGTCTCACTATTTTCAAATTTCTCCGACGACTTTTCGGCCAACTTCTATTTATTAGCAACCACCTGGTGTTGTTGCTCAAAGGGAGTCTAGTGACCTTGTATGTCGCTTGCGCCGGTCACTTTATGTAACAAGCTCAATACATATGATTTGTATGCACTGCTTCTAGAAGCTGGAACATCCCGACATGAAGCTATAGGTGTGGGCTATAGTGAAGTGATGCTGGCGAAGGAGGATCTGAAAAAGACGCCAATGTCGGAGTTGCGTGCCACCGCAAGAGGCTGTGGTGGTGTGTATGTGTTACTGGTGCAAAGTGGGCTTCTAGAAGCTGGAGCATCCCTGAGCTATTTCTGCTGACTTTGTAACTCAAAGGTGTCCAGATGGTAGTAACTAGAGATCTTTTTCTCGGTACTTTTTAGGGATTTCTCTTTTCTTCTTCTTTTTTCTCAAGCAGAAAAGGGAGAAAGGATATTAAAAGAAGGAAGAAAGGATTTCTTTTTGGATTGGAGATTCAAACCCTTGGCTCTAATACCATGTAAAGAAAAGAGAAGAAATGTTGAAGAATGAATTGCTTGATTATTCCCTCAAACATGTTGGGGTTTAATAGTGTTTACAAGTAATCCTAAAATGGAAAAGAAAGTAATTCCTATTCATAATTACACGACCATGGGGATTCTAAATCTTTCCCATCTTTACAAGGAATGTGCTCTTGTCAAATTCTTAACAGTTACGATCTACAATCTTCTAAATCAAAGGTGGTATCGGGTAAGCTAGCATGTATATAGCGTATGTATACATAAGCGGTCATTAGTAGATCATCATCCTGCTAAATGTATTTGTTTCAAGATCAATGTTGGATGCTTGTATGCTCCTATTCTGGTGGTGGGATGCTCATCTCTACATCTCTGGCCCTCATTTGGTTACTATGGGCAGGTGGTGGAGAACTCAGTCAAACACAAAGGCTTTGGGACTTGGCCTAATTTTTTGATGGCAATCATAGTGATAATGATATATGCATGCACTTGAGGAAATGAAGATGTAAATGTTTGTGGTTGTTGAACTCATGATGATCCTACAATTTGTCTGTTTTTGTTTTGTTTTGTTTTGTTTTTGCTTATTCATCACTCAGTCTATAATCATTTAGCTGCTTGGGGTGCTGACAGTTTGCACTTGTGCGTTTTGACAATAAGCTGTGTGGTTAGATCCTTAGAGAAGTAGGGTGCCGGAGGGAGAGAAATTTGATGCTTATGTTTCTGTGGGTGAATGTGTTGCATGCTTCTAGTGTTCCTGATGACTGATATATGTCCTTATCCAAAGTTCCAAATTTGCAATTGCAGAAGCATGGGTTTTGGACTATCCGCAGCGTCCCTACATGGACGGATACTTGCTTTGGCAGCTTGCGTGCTATCAGTTCCTTATGATATTCCCAGGCATGTCCATTATCTAGTATAGTTTCATATATTCGAATATATATTTCACTATAGGTTCCTTCTGATATTCTCAGGCACGTCTATTATATAACACATATTTTCATATGTCTGAAGATATATTTCACTAAGTGTTATCGTAGGAAGTTCCGGTTGTATGGATTTACTCAAGGGAAATTTTTAGTGACAAATTGTCAAATTTTATTGCAGTTGGTTGCCAGAACATGTTACATTATTGGCTCAATTTGTATCTGAACCATCACCTTTAAAATCTACCGTGACAAAAGCTGTGGCAGAGTTTCGGCGCACTCATGCGGACACATGGAATGTTCAGAAAGATTCTTTTACTGAAGAACAACTTGAGGTATGTTCACACATACATTTATTGTCATTTTTGTATATTCAGCAGATGTATGGGTCTGAATTAGGTGAGATATATATATATATATATATATATATATATATATGTATATGTATATAAATAATATGTGTGTGCGTATTCACAGTATATACCAGTGGCAAAGCCAGAAAATTCAATAAGGGTGTTCAAATTTTTAACACCCTTTGCTAGTGAGCTATGCAAGGGTGTTCAAAGTCTATTTTTAATCAATAACAAGTTATATTTTACCTTATACGTAGTATAATTTTTCGGCGAAGGGTAGTCAGTTGACCAC
This sequence comes from Nicotiana obtusifolia, assembly GCA_002018475.1. Classification (NCBI taxonomy): domain Eukaryota; kingdom Viridiplantae; phylum Streptophyta; class Magnoliopsida; order Solanales; family Solanaceae; genus Nicotiana; species Nicotiana obtusifolia. Next base: position 74,266 of record MCJB01000370.1, on the reverse strand, counting down.
CCTTGGGCCAACATAGCTTCGCCCCTGGTATATACCCGAGTAAAAACCTATATTCAAACAAAAAGAGTTTGACATGTATATATATGGTCCGACTTGATAGCACTGAGAGTAGTTGTGCCCACCCAGTTCTAGTTACTTAGATCCTTCTATACGCGCACAGTTTTTTTGTCGTCCAAGGTTTAGAGTTGACATGGACAATTAATCCCTTTGAAAGTTTATCCACGAATGGAAGGTACTAAAAGTTTTCTTGTAATTAAGACCTTGTTAGACATAGACATGAACTTCTCTTTTT
>MCJB01000370.1:50862-64557 GCA_002018475.1 Nicotiana obtusifolia | reverse complement strand
AAAAAAAAAAAAAAAAAAAAAAAAAAAAAAAAAAAAAAAAGAAGGTCACATTTTTAGTATAAGTTCTTTTTCTTCAGTTACAAAGAAAGAGAAGTTTCAAAAAAAGTATAATTTTATTTAAGAGTAGTATTTACTTTGTCTATTTATTACATTTAAAAAGAAAATAAAAAGGAAATCAAAAAGCAATAACCAACCAAAATGAAGCTGAAACTTAGCTTCGAAACATGTCAAAAAAAACGCAACAAAACTGCCCCAAAAATACCGTGTAGAGCACTACCGTTAGGCATCTTTTTAAAGTCAAAAACAACAGCTTTTTAGCTGTAAAACCACAAAAATCAGCTACCAAACAGCTGCAAAACAGTCTCTCAACACCAAACAAAACGCCGCCGAAACAGTCTCCAAACAGCTGTGTAGTGCTGAAGCTACATGGATCCGTAATTTGCTTCTTGAGCTTCATGTTCCGGTCCTCAAAGCTACGGTAGTTTATTGTGACAACGTCTCAGCCGTTTATTTGTCCGGCAACCCCGTGCAGCACCAGCGTACCAAACATGTAGAAATGGATATTCACTTTGTTCGGGAGAAAGTTCAGATCGGTCACATTCGAGTTCTTCATGTGCCGTCTTCATTACAGTATGCGGACATCTTTACTAAAGGACTCCCGAAATACGTCTTTGACTCGTTTCGATCCAGCTTAAACGTTTCAGCCTACCCACGTTCAAGCTGCGGGGGACTATTAGGAGAATATATTTTAGGAAAGTATATTTTATATTAGGAGAATATTATATTAGGAGAATATATTTTATATTAGGAAAGTATCTTTATTATTCCATATTCTACATTGATTTGATTTAGGTCCTATACTAATCCCTGTTGGTCTTTGATTTGTATTCTAGCACTATAAATAGGGATCATATAAACTATTGAGAATGAACAAAAGAATATCATATTCCTTCATATGCATCTCACTATGATTAATTAAGAAATCCAGAATTTGAGACTTGCATACAGAAGACACACAAAACCGGTGGAATACCATTACGTAATACCTGTATCTCCAGGAGAATGATCGAATAAGGATAGGCAAAAGCAATGTCTCCGAGTGCCTGGAACACTAACCATATCTTTTGAGCAGCACTCTTTGCCGGTACTCCCACAATGCTTCCTTTGATACGCCTGTTGTCTGCATATCCAACATCAAGAAAACGCACAAAATTTTTCAGTACAAAATTTTTTGGAAATTTGAAATGAAAACCAAGAAATATAAAAAGAGAACAGTCCAAGCCTTACCAATCACTTTAGAAAACCCAAGTGCCAACCCAATGAAAGAGTAAAAAAATGACATTAATGCAGCGACAACAGATAACCACGTCATGTTATGAAAATCTGGTATCTGCGACGTTACTATCTGAATAATACCAAAAATCAGCATAAAGATGTTTTTCCCAGTGTGGCAGTCAGGGTTTGCTCCTTCTTTGTGGTAACAATTTGATCTCTGAATTTCTCTGCAAAAATGGTCAGAGAGATTAGTAACTTAACATAAGCATATCTCATTAAGCTTGAATTGCATACACTGTCTTTTGAAGACTAGGCATACTACAACGGGTATAAGGTTATCTGATAACGAGACCAAATGAGCGTAGCAAAGTGACATGTTTATTGTTATTGAGACACTTGCAAACTCTGAGAGTCTAAAATCTAACCGGCATACATAGCTAACTAACCTCATACTTGTTGCACTTGTAATTACATAGGCAATACCAGTCCCATAGAAGCTCACATACTGAAGCAAACCACACACCCACGTCCATTTCTTGCCTGAACGAGTAAGTCAAAACACATAAAAGAAGTTTCTAATCCCCTTCCCCACAAAAATGTAAAAGAGGGAATCCTCATATGACAGACTGCTGAAAGAGTTTCTAAGATAATTTTATATCATAGGATGGAACAATCTACCAAGATTAACTCTAACGGCATCAATGTAAGAGTGATTTCGCGTTCCTGTTATGGGATCAGGTGACCTGTAGCAGTCACATATGAGGGATGCAGATATGTACGTAACAACTGCAAAAAATAACAAGGCAATTGGCGCTGCAATCCATCCTAACTGTGCTGTGCTCCAGGCTAGAGAGAGAACACCAGCTCCAATTACAGCAGAAATTATATGCGCAACTGCACTCCACACAGTTCCTGGCAAGAAAATATATGTCGACTGTTGTTTCTTAATCCTAGTTAATGTTAAAACTCAAGGACCGGAGAAAATTTGAGATATCTTAGAGTTTTACCAGTTCTAATTGCATCTATATCATCATTGCCTGAAGTTTTCTCTTGTTCTAGAGAACGTTCAACTTCCATCTCAGATCGATCTATATCAGATGGCCGCTAAGAATTTAGAGATATAGGACTCCTAAAGCAAAAGCATGAGCTGCATAAAGCCTTCATCTATTAGAAGAACTCCAAATTTATTGGAGTTGGCCACAAGTTTTATCAACAATGATGGAACTTCCACTTACAGAAACGTTTGGTTGTAGTTTTTTGTTGTAAATCTACCTTTTAACTGCAGAGAAGACAAATTTGGGAAGTAGAATCTCTTCTTGTCATATAATGACAATAGCATACTTCCAAGGGGTCCTAACTTGACACCATGAGATAGACACTTCCACGAGAATTTTCACCAAAGATGACTATTTATACATAGAGTCTAGTGACCTTGAACAATTTTTGTTCTTGTCACTATGGCCATGTATGGATATTAGCTATTTGCATTCATACATGTCTTTTTCAAGGCCTGACAGTTTCCAACCAAATTTTGATCCAAATCAATGTGTTCATTTTGGAAGCTAATATACAAAGAGGGGTCAGCCTACCCCCCTCCTGTGGTAGACATCAATCGATTTGATTAAAGAAAAGATTCAGATCAATGAAAAATCAACAATTTTGTCACTGTGACTGGCCGGGGACTACCAAGCCATTATGAAAAGTCACCATCTTTACATGGTCTTAATGGTGGTACAGGAATTATCGATTGCTTAATGCCACTTGAATTCATTTGTCACAAAGTGATGTCCAGAACAACTGTTGTTTCGTATGATACTATACTTTTTAGCCGCGATTCTCAATAATGTGATATTTATGTTTATATGATACAATAGTTCAGTTTGATTCTCAATATGTGATCATATTTATTTTTCTATTTTTGATAGACTAATTTATGTTCTTTTAGCATTTCCAGGGATAGGACAAAGGTCTAGAGGAGGTCAATGGTCAGGAGAAGACTGTGGGACTGTATCCCGCAGCTCACAGCTGCACTGATAACATATACAACAACACTCAAATGCAAATCCATAATCATAAAATGCTCCACTTTAATTGTTCAGTCTTCTCTCCCAAAGTTATCAAACTTTAATATGCAAAATAATGATGATAAGAAGGTAAATCAAATCCCAACAGAATGATTTCTTCTGTCTACCGTCTACCTAAGTCTTGGTGACAGAGTTATTCGATAGATGCGGTAAAAGAAATATTGTGAACAGTAGCTTACCAAAGTAGAATCTGGCAGCTTCCAATAAAGAGTGGTTTATAGTAGGGCCAAGAGCAGAATCGGGAGATTTATAGCAATCACAAAGTATGGAAGTTGCAAAAAGGGTAACTGCTGCACAGAACAGAATAGCCAATGGACCTGCTATCCATCCTAATTGCGCCATGCTCCATGCAAGTGATAGCACCCCTGCCCCTATAACCCCTGTTATTATATGCGCCACCGCACTCCATTTTGTTCCCTTTTTCCCAATATCAGAGTATACAACTACACAAATGAACCATGCCCAAATCAGAAAACCAAGTCAGATAGAAAGAATCTATAGCAAAATTCAAGATACCATTTCTCTCAGAAAATGTCGCCGGCAATAATGATGTTTGTGGATCATGTTCTATTTCACCGGCCATTCCTCTTGACCTCGTACAATAGAATAATGAATCTGTCGTCTTCTTATTTTTCAATTGGTTATGGCGTGTACAACTCCACGTCAACAATATTAAAAACCGTTTGTCATATCTTTACCTACTGGTTACTGCCTTTTTCTCTACGCGTTACAGAAAGCTATTATGCTTGGAAATCCAATATTCTCTTGTTTTCTTTTCTAACTATTATACTTTGCGTTCAAAACAAATGCTAAATCAAAGGAGTTAGTTATAAAGAAATCTTTCAGAACTCGTTAGCATGCTTTACGTGGCAGACTAAAATTACTTTTAAGCTTTTCAAAGTCCACTTCAGAAAAGTCTAGGCAACCCCCAGTCCACATCTGTTTTATTTATTTTTTTGGTCCAAAGCAAGAAACTTAGATTTTATTTTCAAATAGAAAATTGTATACTTAATTCTAAGCTCCTGGATAAAGTTTTTTCTAAGCTTTTGTTTTTTATAAAAAAAAAAAAGAAATAAACAGTTTAAAGTAATAGAATAAAAATAACATACTAATACTGGATAGGCCAATTTAGAAATGAGTATATATCAAGGCTATCATTAAAGAGGCGCTACAACATAAAATGTTTTTTATATATGTGTGCTAATTATTACTAACAAGGAACTACAACATAAAATATTTATGGTACTTATTACTAACAAATGAACATTAGTCAGGAAAAAATATTTTTCCCAAAAAAAAGTAGATTCCAATGAGAATCACTATTAAAGAGGGCGACTTATGCTAATTGCTAACAAACGAAAAGATTGATTCCACTTCGATTGGAGTACTCATGAAAATCTTTGCTACTTCTCTATATCTCTTGTTTGGACATCAACTGCAATTATGTCATTATCTTATCACTATTAATAGCTCCCAACTCACTGATCAAAAATCAACTTCCACTTCTTCGTGAAAGATTTTAAGAGCCCGTTTGGACATAAAATTTGTTTTTACTTTTTCTTCAAAATTTTCACTTTTTTTCGAAATTAGTGTTTGGCCATAAAATTTTCAAATTTCACTTGAAAATGAATTTTGAAATTTTTTGAAAATTTAAAAAACTCCAAAAAGCTATTTTTACAAAATTTTCACTCACAGAACTTAAAAAACAACTCAAAATAATATTCATGTCCAAACACTAATTCTAATTTTCAAATGCTATTTTCACTTTAAAAAAATTATCACTTTTTTTTGAAATTTTACAATTCTTATGTCCAAATGCCCACTAAGTAAAAATGAAATATAGATATATAAACATACGTGTGGTACTAGTGCACTTCCCGAGATCTTAGAGAGATTTATAAGTTGAAGAATTAAATAACTTCAAGCCTTATTATTTACCTTTTACATGAGGATGTGTACTGTAACATATTCTTCTAATTACATTTTCTTGATTTTGAGAATGGGCTACAGGGGAAGTATTATAGTCCGTATAAAAGATCTGTTTGAACAGTGAATGGCTAACTTATAAACATTACTTCACCTTGCAGATTGTGGGACGTTTGTTGGCGACATGAATGACGAGTTAGTTGCTGCCAGAGCAGTGTTAAAATAACTACCAAACTTGGGAACTGTTCCTCTCCAATGTTGATGAACTACCAAACCAGACTGTCAGATTATAATAAGTGAGTCGTTACCTCGTCACTCTGTAAAATTCATTTTTTTACAAAATATAATTCAAAACATTTAAATGAAATAATAAAACATTGCGATATAGGAGTTTGTTCCGTTCTGAAAATCGCTGAGCGGAAAAACGCAACTTAGGGGACCTTTTTATCATTTGACGTGAAATCCATAAGAATGGCAAGCCCCAGCGTGTGAAACTGTGAATGACCTGTCATATTCAGCGTTTAAAAATTGACCTTTTCTGTCATAATCCAGTTGAAAATTTGCCTGTTGCTCATGTATTTTTATTTCACATGTTGTTCAATTAATACGATGTGATAAAAATAGTTAGTAATATATTGATAGTGAAATTAACCCCAACCGCATTTATAACTAGTTTATTTATTTTTCCTCCTCAAACAGAATAGTCATTGCCCAAGATGGGATGTCGGCCTCAAACTTACGTCTAGGATTCGTAGGCAAACCTCCCCACTTGAACAAAACAAAAACCATGCGCTTCAACTAGATGAAAAACAGCACCCATACAGCCACGAAAAACCCCACTATAACCCACGCTATATATGTACAGAGACCAAAAGAGTAGTACAAGTAAAAGGAAAGGAGAACTCTCCAAAAGTGTACATGTGCAGGGGTATAGAACCTAGAGATGAAAAAGGGAAAAGAACATATATCATAAGCCGCCGCAACTCGGTAAAAGCAAATGTAGCACAAGCATATATATAAACTATCCTTTCCTGACTACAATATTATTCGTAAATCTCTAGTGGTATCTCGCGCTGCACATTTTGCTGCAAATAGCCGGGGCTTGCAGGCCTATGCTCCTCCACAGCAGTAGTAGAGTCATGGGGATGCTCCTTTAAAGACTCAAACAACTCAACAATTCTAGTAACTGGCACTGAAGGGTCCTCTTGCTGCTCTTTATTCACTGTCTCAATTCTGTCCACATTACCTGCAGGAACGATATAATGTAGAGTTACAATTGAACATGCATATTTTTCAGGAAAATAAATATACTTTCACAAAAACTGACACATTTCTAAATTTTTGAAACAATTTAACTTTGAATTTCTTATTTTATTTATAACTGCATAAATGTTATAGCATATTCAAATCACTATCTTTTAAAATTTTTATGATCACACAATTAATATTATGGTATATTTATGTCATAAAAACTGAAACTGAAAAGGTGAAGTATATACGTGAAAATTTACTAGAACTTCAACAAGTATCAAGTGCTGAACCAAAAAGTGCAAGAATTTAGTGATAAGAATATAAGTATTGAACCTGCCACTTCAGTGTCCAGCTGCTGCTGCTCCTTGGGTACACTCTCGTCCGGCTGAATCATTTTATCCACAGTGACCACCGGCTCATCAGTATCGCCGTAGTCTATGCCCGTTTTGCTTACGCCTTTAATTAGTGAACGATAGACCAGAACAAACGAAGACAATCCTGCAAAAGCCATAGACCCAGCCACCCCAAAGCCTGCGATGGCGAGTGCGAAAATACAAGCAGCACCAAACAACAGAGGACTAAATATCAAGAGCAGCGGAGAAGTTAGGACCAGAATTATCAAAGAAGTCAGAAAGCTGAAACCCATCATCCCCAAAAGTGGGCCTTCTACTGCTATTCCAGCCATTGTTGCCAGAATCAACGTCCTTCTGCTGAGTTGCTGGGAATTCACAATATCCATCATTTGCCCGTTTTCAGCCATACTCTTTTTTGTTTTATTATAGTTCTCTCACACAGTGGAAAAAAGGTTTTCTCGATTCTTGTTGATTGCAGAGGCACCAATACTTCGACGGAAGGTAATATGATGCTCTAATCATATTTGAACAATAGCAAAAGGATTTGAAACAGGGCACGTGTCTGCTTCTTCCTATACGTGGTGCTTAGCAAGTAGCCTCGTCCCTTTTGAACTTATCGTGGCACTTGGACTATATAGGTGCAAAGGTACGACTTTTGGGATAGGATTTAGGATTCTAAATCCTATCCCAAAGCATACTTTGATTGCTTATCCAATGTAAGAATACGCAAATAGGCGGTAACATGTAAACAAATCCTCCTCCTATTGTAAGTTATGTAACACTTTTGTCTTAATCTTATAAAATAAATTAAAAAGATAATAAATTTTTTATATTTAAAATAAATGAATTTTAAAATTTTTATTTTACTTTTAGTGACTGAAATTATTTATAACAACACAAATATTCATGATTTATTTAAATTATAATTTTCAAATATCTTTCTTCCTTGCCTGAACATCATCTCTTCTTTCCGTCAAACAAAGCCACAAGAAGTAGGACACAGAGAATAACAAAAAGAAAAACAATCAAAAAGCCATTTTACTATTCGGAGGTACTAAAATTTTTGTACTTTAATGTATCATTATCATACATGAAATTAATCAGGACCGTCAAAAATTTATTGGTCTTTTTGACAAAAGGAATTTACAGAGAAGAAAATTCTTATGCGCGGTATTGTGAATATCGGTACATACATACAACACATATTACGGCTGACGCTGAAAACGGATGGTTCTCAGTCAGAGGCGAAGCCACCAAAATTTAAAATTATGAATTTAATTCAAACGCTTCAAGTAACTGAATTTTAAATTAATAATATGTACATATTAAATACAAAAGTTTTTGAGATCAAAGTAGTCAAGCAAAAATGATATATTAATAGAGAAAAATGCTCTGGCGACGGCATTATTCTCTCTCGGCGCAAGTTACTCTAACGTGGACCAGCCATAGGGAGGAGAGCTCGTGTACCATCTCAGAAGGCATTGCTGGCAATATCGGCATCAACACAGGCCAAATTCCAAACAGGAACGAGTGCTAACACTGGATCGAAGCAGGGAAGAATCAAATTCTCCAAACAATTTTAATGAAACGGTAACCAACACTCCAAACAATTTCAATGAAACGGTAACCAATGTAATAGTAGAGGACATTGCAAATGGAGAGAAATTGAAGCAGAAGCAAGCGGTGAATCTGTGGAATGAAGCTATCCACAACCCAAGGAATGAAGGACAGGGTAATTCTCCTGGTAATGGAAGGAAATCATGGGCGGATGAAGTAGAGGAAGAATTAGGGCTACCGAAAAAGAGGAATTCAATTTGGGAAGAATTCGACATTGCGAAGCTTTCCATGTTGGATTCGAATTGGAATATGTTCAGCCTAAGCTATATGGTGAGTCTCGTGTAAGTACAATTGAACTAGAAGACATTTCTAGTGAAATTGAGTATTGGCAGAATGCGATAGTTTGCTATGTACTTGGTGCACATCCTCCTTTTACAATGATTCAGGATATGTTAAGAAGTTATGGGCTAAGCATAGTATTAGCAAAATCTCAATGCTTAAAAATGGAGTTATACTTGTTAGGTTTGACTCTGCTGTAGCAAAACAAGAAGTATTGAATGTAGGGATCTACCACTTTGACAATTAACCTTTTATTGTAACAGCATGGAGCCAGATTTAGAATTCACTAGGGAAGAATTGCTCACTGTGCCAATTTGGGTGAAATACTCAGGCCTTGACTTCAAGTATTGGAGTCCTAAATGATTGAGTAAGATGGGAAGTTTGGTTGGGAGACCTTTAATAGTGGATCCAAACACTGAGAAGAAGATAGGACTATAATTTGCAAGGATAGTAGTAGAGGTGGAGTTGGATGCTCAACTACTTGATATAGTGTTATTTAGAAATGAGAAAGGTCAGCTCATTGAACAAAGAGTGAGCTATGATTGGAAATCAACTATGTGTACCTATTGCCATGCCTATGGGCACACAGAGGAGGTATGTAGGAAGAAGAATAAGCCAGTTGCTCAACAGAACGAGGCAGTGTCAATAACAGAGTTAGAAAGATTTCATATATGGCAGAAATCTACTTACAACAGAAAAGCAAAGCTATTTGGCTAAGATTGGGAATGACAATACAAGGTAGTTCCATGATGTGATTAAACAAAGGAGAATGAAATTAGCTACAACACAGATAAGGGATGAACAAGGCAATTGGCAGAATGATCCAGATGACATAGCTCAGGTGTTTGTAGACTATTATGAGAACTTACTGGGAAAGACCACAAATACTAGATTTAGAGCTTTCAGCAGCTTTATGAAAAGTAGGGGTGGGCAAAATACAGGCCGAACTGAAAAAATCGGGCGAACCGAAAATTTTGATTTATTTAATTTTGGTTTTTCAGGTTATTCGATTGTTTTTCGATTTATAGTTTTAAAAAGTTCGGTTTTCGGTTCGGTGATCGATTTTCGGTTAAACCGAAAAACTGAAGTTTTTTTTTTTACCAACTTTTGGACTCTTAGAGCCCGTTTGGCCAAGCTGCCAAAATCTGCTTATTTTGAAAAGTACTTTTTTTTAAAAGTATGTACTTTTGAAAAATAATAATTTGTGTTTGGCCAATTCATTTAAGAAGTACTTTTAACAATATTTGATGAACAAATTGTGTTTGGTCAATCTTTATAAAAAGTACTTTTGAGTGTCAAATTACCAAAAAGGATAGTACTAAACTTTTATAATTATTTTAAAAAGAAAAATAAATTTTAATATTTATTATTAGAGACTGTTATTATTTTTTATTTAATTTAATTAAAATATAAACATAAAGTAAACATACATACTAAATAAAATCATTGTAATATATATAGTTATACCAAAGCAGTAATATTATCTAGTATAATTACTTGTTATTTACACCATGAAATAATAAGCAAAGCCACTCAAACATGATAATATTTCTCAATAATTTCATCTCTAATTCTATCACGCAACGCCTCCATAATAGTAGAAGACTTATCTTGCATTTCTAAAGGAATACCAGAAGGCCCATCTCCTTCCTCAATCTCTACAGTAATGTCTTCATTAGTATAATAGTTGAATTCCTTATCAGTAGAAGATCGTCGTCGGATGAAATTATGTATAGCCATGGTAGTTGTAACAAGATGAATCTGAGTGTCAAACTTGAAAGATGGCATTGAGCGTAAAATAGAAAACCTATTTTTCCAGACTCCAAATGTTCGTTCAATTGTACATCGAAGACTGGAGTGAAAAAAATTGAATGTTTCATTTGGATTTCTAAAACTAGAGTTACGCTTGAAATCCGGGAGATGATATCGCTCACCCTTATACGGTCCTAAATAACCCATCGTTGTTAGATAGCCTGAATCAACTAAGTAATATTTGCCTACACCAAGTAAAAAAGAGTTAATTAAGATGGATAAAAATAAAATCTACATATTAAACTAACACAAGGCATAGTATTAGTATTGCTTACCTGATGGAGGATGAAGAAAGTTAAGGTTTTGCCTTCTAAGTGCCTGATCAAATATTCTAGCATCATGTGCAGTACCTTCTCACCCAGGCCATACAAATGTGAAGCACATGTCCCAATTACATACAACCATTATATTTTGTGAAGTGAAGCCTTTTCTACCAATGTATTTGATTTGTTCCTTAGAGCGAACAATACAAGGCACGTGTGCGCCATCTATAGCTCCAATGTAATTTTTAAAATAAGGCCAATACCTATCATCTTCTCTTATTTTAGGATTAATATCAGAAAAGGTTGGAGCTTTTGGCTTAATAATATCCATAGCCAATTTCAAACATGCTATTAAACATGATGAAAATGTCTGCTAACGATCTATCCAGAGTGTTGGAATCGTTCTTGAATCATTCGATTCCCTACACCATGTCCGACCACCAGTAAAAATATAGCAACCATCTCCTCTATGGTCATTTTTCTTGTTGCTTTCAAATCATATTGTTCATTTAGTGTTTTGCATAAGTCAAGAAATATATATGTTTTTCCATCCTAAACATCTCATAACATCTCTTATCATGCCCTTCAAGTATCTCCTTGATGAAATAAAATCCTGTATGAGGAGAAGTTTTGCATGGAGTTTTAGACAAAATTTTAAATAATATTCCGATGCGAGAGCTACACTGAAAATTACCAAATCAAGTACATCATCATCGTCATCTACTTCATTTATAAGAACTTCGTCAACATGCTCATCATTATTTACGGTGAATGACATATCTGTAAGAAAAAGAATAAAATAAAATTACTTGAATAACAATCTATTTACTTATTATAAAAATAAAATAAAAAATCACCTAAGTACAACGACATAAAATTCTAATATTTCAAAATAAATATTAGTAACTTGAATAAAAGTCAAATATAGATTCCAAACCATAAAGCATAACTAGAACAACATTTTAAAGCAAATATAAAGTTTCAATAACTAGAAAAAATAAAATGCAGATAATAATAGGTAATATAATTAAATTTATTCTTTTTGAAGCTCAGATATCTTTTCCAACCACTGCAATTGTAACTCTGGATTTTCTTGTGCTAAAAACATTTCTCTCATTAGTTGCTTGACTAGTAGCACACTTGCTTTTCACCATAAATCGCTACCAACAATCATACCGGGTAAATTACGAACAACATCCATTACATACTTAATACTAAATGAAGAGTTTTTTGACCCCATATTCATTGAAGAGCGTGATTGTATTGCTTCAGCAATTTTCTCTATTGATGATGTAATTCTTAGACTGGTATTGAATTTATATTTCTCCTTTTCATTTATAGCAGTTGATGCTTTTCTTTTTCTTCTCTCTCCACTCTCACTATCACATACTTTTTCAATCACATTCGATTCTTCTGGATTAGTTTGTTCGTATCCTTTTTCCGTATTCTTTTCTATGCCATCAATATTCTCAAACTCTTCATTGTCTACAGGAATTCCAAACTCAAATGGTTGTTTTGGTTGAAACCAACTGCTTCCTTGTATACCATCCAGTAACACTCCAGATGACGGTACCCACACATGTTCACCGGTTGCAATAACATCCTTAAAACAGTATTCCATCAGTTGTCGATGTTGTAAACCTTTCTCTCTAAATTTCTTTGCATTTGGATTTTCCTGCAAATGTGAAGAAGAACAAGAGAATTTAAAATAGCAAAGCAAAATAAATAAATAAATAAAATTATGTTAAGTGAAAATTACGTAGTATAATTACAAGTACCTTTATTTTCCTATCCCACCAATCCGCACTCGCTTGAATTATTTTTTTATCAGGATCCATCCTAAACCAGTCTCTTTTCCAACTAAAGTATCCCATTCTTTCCATGTACCTTTGAGGCTGTCCCATTTGTTCTTCAACTTAACTTTATCATAGTTTCTTCCGGTTTTATCATTAAACTTTTGCACCAGATTAGACCATCCTAATCTATTGAAGTGAGTTCCAGGACGATTTCCTGCTAAAATTTCTTCCACACATATATTTAAAAATAGTTCTGTAGTTTCTGCGTCCCATTTAGCCTTCTCAGAGTTATTATCCAATGTCATTTTCTTGCTCACTTTCTTTCATGCATTAAGAACATGTGTTTAATAATAATATTAAACAAATAGAGAACTAGATAAATAAAAAAAAAAAAAGAGAAAGATACAAAAAATAAGAGCATCAAGGAAAAATATTTCAACTATTAATCATTCATATTATTAGAAATCAGTGTTATCATTGTTACATGCAAGCACGTTAAAAAAGAATAAAAATAAAAGTACATACTAGACATTGCATATAATAAATTGGTACATTACAAAAAAAAAGCATTTATGAAAAAAGTACTTGTATTGGTTGTTAGTTTGTTATTTTAAAGAGAAATAAGAGACAAAGAAGAAGAATCTGCACAAGAAAAAAGGAGAAGAAGTCTATTTATAGTAATAGATAAGACTCCTCATTTTGCATAAAGTATTCAAGGAGATGAATCTATTAAAGTTATTGGGAGAATTCTAGGAGATTTATTAATTTAGAGAAATAAAAAAGAACAAGATTAGTCAAAGAAAACATCAAAACAAGAAAAATCAAAAAAGAAATTGAAAAGTTACAAGATGATTCATGTATTTGATATCTTTAATTTTAAAATAATGGTAGAAATATAAAAAAAAAAAAACTATTCAAGAAGAAGCAAAAACCAATAAAAAGACAATAAACGAATTTGAAAGATTCATGTATCTTTTATATATATATATATATATATATATATTACATGAATCTTTCAAATTCGTTTTGTCTTTTCATT
>MCJB01000370.1:35928-50412 GCA_002018475.1 Nicotiana obtusifolia | reverse complement strand
ATATATATATATATATATATATATATATATATATATATATATATATATATATATGGAAAGAAAATGTAAAGGATAATTTAAAAAATATAAATTTATGGTGAGGATAGTTTTTTTTCTTGAATAAATTAATTTTCTGCTTCTGCTTCTGCTTCTTGGAAGAAGCTAGAATTTTCTGCTTCTTCCCAAAAGCAGAAAAACTGCTTCTGCTGTTGGTCAAAAGTACTTTTTTATTTTGGCCAAACACATTAAATTTTTCAAAAAGTACTTTTGGCCTCCGAGAAGCTTGGCCAAACAGGCTCTTAGTCCGTTACCCTGTTACTCTTTCTTAGTCTTAAAGCCCAAAACTAATTCTCAACCTAAAGAAGCCCAATCCATTGGGTGTGTCAGACCTATAGCCTATCACCTTATCTAAGATCGACATATCTTTTACAAATAATATATACTGCAGGAAAGTTAAACCATCTGAATAATGGATTTGTATATGCTAGTAACAAAGAGAAATTAACTACCAGAAATCACATAAATACATAAAACCAAAAGACTATCACGGAATATCAATAAAAAGAGAAACACAAAATGACAACAAGTAACAATTCCAGTCTGAAACTTATCAAATAAAACTTACTTGTTACTTTACAAATGAGTGAAAATTTTGAATCATGCTAGATTAATGTATGTTAAGACAAAAATTTAAACTAGGAAGATTTTGACATTTTATAGTTTAGCTTTAAATATTTTGCACCAATGCAAGCTTAACCCAAGATACTGCTAATACTATTTTATTTTTTGTTTTTTGTAATGTAGAATAATTTTTCTTGCATAAAGATTCTTATCTTTTTCGTGTATTTAATGGGATTCTTATTTATTTTATCTTTTTCTGTCAACAAGAAATCTATTTTCGTTGTTTCGTAATATTTTTTTCATGGCTTGAAACCGAAAAATCAAACTGATTAAACCGAATCGAACATGAATAAACTAAATTGAACCGAAATTATTATGGTTCGATTTTGATTATTTAAATCACAAATAAAAATCAAATAAACCAAACCAAACTTCTAACCAAACCGACTGACTCCCACCTCTAATGAAAAGAGGGTCGGTGCTACCCTTAGAGCAATAAGTAAGCTTAATCAGACCTTATTCCGGGAAAGAAGTCAAAGAAGCAATATTCCAAATTGATAAAAATAAGAGTCCTGGACCAGATGGCTTTGGTAGTGAGTTCTATAGATCAGCATAAGGAATTGTAGGAGCATACATCACTGAAGCTGTCCTAGAGTTCTTTGAGAATGGTCAACTCCTGAAATAACTGAACACAACCAACATTGCACTGATTCCTAAGGTAGATAGGCCTGAGTATGCTAGTCAGTAAAGAGCTATTTCCTATTGCTATGTCTTGTACAAGTGTATCTCTAAGATGATATGCAACAGATTGAAGCAGGCCATAAGTAGCCACGTTATAGTTGACAATCAAGCTGCATTTGTTCAGGGTAGATCCATGATGCATAATGTGCTAATATGCCATGATCTATTGAGGCATTACAGTAGAAAGACTTCTCCAAGGTGTCTCATGAAAATTGATCTAAGGAAGGCTTATGATACGGTGGACTGGGGATTTGTTGAGGAAGTTCTGATTTGGTTTGAGTTCCCACAGAGATTCATTCACTTGATTATGGTATGTATAACAACTACCAAATTCTCTATCTAAGTAAATGGTGAAGGACATAGTTATTTGAGGGGAGGGGGGACTAAGGCAGAGATCCTATGTCTCCTCTACTATTTGTGATACTAATGGAATACCTGTCTAGAGTTCTATCAAATATGAGTGAACTTCCAGATTTTCAGTTCCATCCCATGTGTAAACAGTTGAAGCTGACATATTTTATCTTTGCAGATGATCTCATGATCTTTTGCAAAGGTAATCTGGTATCAGTTACTAGGGTAGTTGAAGCTTTAAATCATTTTAGTGAGGCATCAAGACTAATTGCTAATCAGGATAAATCTAATATCTTTATTACTGGGGTGGATGAATTGACAAAGGAGCAGTTGATAGTAAAAACAGGATTTACCCAAGGTTATTTCCTAATTAGAATCTTGGTCTTCCCCTTTCATCAAAGAAATGGAAAAAATTGGACTGCATTCAACTAGTAGACAAAATAACCAAAAGGATAAAAACTGGCTACTCAAAGCAACTTTCATATGCAGGCAGACTGCAGGTGGTTAACTCTGTGTTGTTTTCTATTTATAACTTCTGGAGTTCAGTATTCATTTTTCCCCAGACAGTAGTTAAAGAGGTGGATAGAATATGTAGGGATTACCTA
Organism: Nicotiana obtusifolia; assembly: GCA_002018475.1. NCBI lineage: Eukaryota > Viridiplantae > Streptophyta > Magnoliopsida > Solanales > Solanaceae > Nicotiana > Nicotiana obtusifolia. The sequence goes on along the minus strand of MCJB01000370.1, from coordinate 48,094 downwards.
TAAGGGAGTACTGAAGACAGGAAAAAGCTGGCGCTAGTGGCATGGGAAAGAATATGTTTTCCTAAAAAGTTTGTAGGGTTAAATGTTAAAGGTAGTAAACTATGGAATGTGGCCTATGTTGGGAAATTATTATGGCAACTTCTCAATAACAAGGAAGCTCTATGGGTGAAGTAGGTGCACGGGTTGTATATGAAAACTGATACCAATATCTAGACCCATAAAAAAACGACCAATTGCAGTTGGTATTGGAAGAATAGTAACTCTCTGAAGAAGGACATGCATGGGTGGTTTATACAAGGTGCTTACTCTCCGAGCAGGGGCAGTGACTATTTAATAACTAGGAACTACATTGCCTTATTAGGGGGAATGCAAAGACCGCATATAACAAATTTGATATGGAGCAAGGTAGCACAACCAAAACACAGGTTTTTTCTCTGGCTTGGAACTCAAAGGCAACTACTTACAAATGAGGCTAGTGAAGTTGCAGATACATGTAGAAAACCTGCATTGTTGTTTATGTGAAGAACAAACAACTAAAACATATCAACATCTATTTGTTGAATGCAATTGGATAAAAAATATTCGAGTTGAGGTTTTGCAATGGCTCGGTGTACAACTGCAAGAAGGGGACATAGCGAGCACACTGGACAACATTAAAAAGAAATGATGGAAACAGTTAAAGAAAGAAGTGGTTGCAGCAACTATGTGAGCTGCTTTCTATCATACGTGGAAGGCAAAAAATTGGAAGATATCCAAAGGCACGTATGTAAATACTGCAGAGGCTGTGGAGCAGATAAAGAAGGAAATATTAGTTAGATGAAATGATATACAAATGTCAAAGAAGGCAAGTAGATGTAGAAATTTCTTGAAGAGTATTACTGATGTATAGAATTTGTGTTGAGGTTGAATATTTATAGTACCCTTCTGAGAAGGAGATTATAAGGTAAAGCGCTCTTTAGGCGTAATCATTTGGTTGATCAATGATAATACTCATAATGTTACAAAAAGAATATAGAGTTTGAATTAAAATTACTATATTCGGTCAAGCCCGTACTTTGCTCTAGCTTTGCCCCGGTATTCGGTCAAGATTCTATGCTAGTGTCACTTTTTTTTCCAAGGTTCTTTTATGGGCATGCCTCTTTTTTTTCTTTCCTTGTAGAAGTGGATGTCAGCATCAACACACACTTGAAGACTGTCAACTGTAAGTGATCATGAAAGCGTTCAGAGGCAACGATATTTTTGAATCTCGAAAGTTAGCTTGTGGACTAAACTCCTCAAGTCAAGCCCAAAAAGCAAACACCAGTTATTGCACCATTTGAAATTGCATCCCTGGCATCACTTCCTCATGGTGAAAATTTATATATCTATCCATGTATTCACTAGAGATCACTAAATATTTATCTTGTATGTTAAAGCCAGCTGAAGAATGTTGCATTATCACCCCTTAAATTCAAATGGACATGTTTGAACTAGTAACAAGCAAGATGAGCAGCGCAGTTAGATGCTTCTGATCAATAGAACAAGAAAAAAAGGAAATAAATTTATATTATTATAAAAGTATGAATACAATATCAGTTTACAAAAATAACCTTATAATATTAAGCATAATAACTCATAATAAAAGGACATAACCGGAATTCTAGTTATTAGCACTATAATCATATTAGTTTTAGGACATAATACTACACATTAGAAATCCTACATGATTACCTTTAGGAATTCTATTAGTATAATTACTTTCAAGCTATCTAATTCATATAAAATTGAACAAATATATATCTACCTATTGTTTATTTTTTGGTCTTCGAATTAAAGTTTTTAAAGAATATTAGAATCTTGGTGAAGAGAAAAACTTGGATGTCATAGAGCATATAAATAAACAAATAGGGATATCTGGATTAAAATTTGCACAAAAATTTCTTGAAATCTAAAAGTGATATTCCAACAGAATAATTAGTACGTAATTGAATCAAAAGATGCTTAAGATCGACTTTAATGAAATAAAATCGATAGTTGATACCCACTAACTGACTAAATACAATTATATATCATAACATTCATTGATAATTATTCCAATCTTTCTCAGAAACTTCACTTATGGTTTGAATATTATAATTATCTTTCCAAGCTCAATTTCTCTATGTACTTATTTATTTTAATATAATGAAAAATAAAGTTTCAACACTAAAATTAATGTTCCATAATATCACTAATGTAATCTATCAAACGAAGATGAAATAAGTAATTTGGAATAAATATCATAAAGTAAGAAAACTAACGGAAATAGGAGAATTCAATCTTTTCAAATATTATATTTTATCTTTTAGGATCGCTTTAAATTTTTATTATAAAGAAATGCAAGAAAGAAAAAAAAAAGTTGAATTATATGCTATGCAAATTACACTTAATTTCCGATTATGAGAGTTACTCATGGAAAAGAAAGTAAAGAAATTAAAAAGAAATTCCACTGGTGTTACGATTATAATTTTTGAATAGTTTCTGAGCTCTCCCTCGAGGTTTCACTTTATGACAATGAATTCCTTTATTATAAAAAGATGAATACTGTGAGAAAGCACGGGAGAAAGAAAATATATTATTATTAATATTTGATACAATATAAGAGGTCTTTATTTATAGCTATATTCTACAAGCACATATTACTCCTATTCCAATATCGGACAAGACTCTATTATATACATATCTGTAAAACTAACACTCCCCCTCAAGCTGGTGCATACAAATCATATGTACCGAGCTTGTTACATATATAACTAATATGAGGACCAGTGAGGGACTTTGGTGAAAATATCTGCAAGCTGATCATTCGACTTCACAAACTTTGTAGTAATCTCTCCTGAGAATATCGTTTCTCTGACGAAGTAACAATCAATCTCAATGTGTTTAGTTCTCTCATGGAACACCGGATTTGATGCAATATGATGGGCAGCTTGATTATCGCACACAAGTTCCATCTGATTGATTTCACCAAATTTCAACTCCTTGAGTAATTGTTTGGTCCATACTAGCTCACATGTTGCCATAGCCATTGCTCGATATTCTGCTTCTGCACTAGACCGAGCAACTACATTCTGTTTCTTGCTCTTCCAAGACACCAAATTTCCTCCTACTAACACACAATATCCAGACGTAGAACGTCTATCAGAAGGTGATCCTGCCCAATCAGCATATGAGTATCTAACAATCTGCTCATGACCTTGATCTTCAAATAGTAGCTCTTTGCCTGGAGCCGATTTTATATACTGAATAATGCGGATAACTGCATCCCAATGACTATCACAGGGAGAATTCATAAACTGACTTATAACACTCACAGGATAAGAAATATCGGGTCTAGTCACTGTGAGATAATTTAATTTACCAACCAGCCGCCTATAGCTTGCAAGATCGCTAAGCGACTCCCCTTGTCCTGGCAGAAATTTAGAATTCGGATCCATCGGAGTGTCAACAGGTCCGCAACCTATCATCCCTGTCTCCTCAAGAATGTCTAAAGCATATTTTCTTTGAGAAATAACTATACCTGAGCTAGACTGAGCAACCTCAATACCTAGAAAGTACTTTAATCTGCCTAGATCCTTAGTTTGGAAGTGCTGGAATAGATGTTGCTTCAGATTGGTAATACCATCCTGATCATTGCCAGTAATAATAATATCATCAACAAAGACTACCAGATAAATACAGAGACTTGAAGCAGAGTGCCGATAAAACACAGAGTGATCAGCTTCACTACGAGTCATGCCAAATTCCTGGATAACCGTGCTGAACTTACCAAACCAGGCTCGAGGAGACTGCTTTAGACCATAAAGTGACCGACGCAAGCAACATACAAGGTGACAAGACTCCCCCTGAGCAACAAAACCAGGTGGTTGCTTCATATAAACTTCATCCTCAAGATCACCGTGAAGAAAAGCATTCTTAATGTCTAGCTAACTGATAAAGAGGCCAATGACGAACCGCAGCCATGGATAGAAAAAGGCGGATTGATGCCTCTTTTGCTACGGGAGAGAAGGTATCACTGTAATCGAGCCCAAATATCTGAGTATATCTTTTGGCAACAAGATGGGCCTTAAGTCGATCAACCTGGCCATCAGGACCAACTTTGACTGCATACACCCAACGACAACCAACAGTAGATTTACCTGAAGGAAGATGAACAAGCTCCCAAGTACCACTAGTATGTAAAGCAGACATCTCGTCACTCATAGCCTATCGCCAACCTGGACAAGACAACGCTTCACCTGTAGACTTAGGGATGGAAATCGAGGACAAAGCAGATATAAAAGCATAATGGGGAGATGACAGACGATGATAACTTTAAACCAACATAATGAGGATTAGGATTAAGTGTGGTCTGTATACCTTTCTGAAGTGCAATCGATGTACTATGAAGAGACAAGTCCGCAATAGGAGCAGGGACAGGTGCAGGACGAGAACCAGTTGGGCCTGATGTAGTGCATGGATGACGATGATAAGTCAAGAGTGGTGAAACAACACTAGACTCATCATTGGTTGGTATGAGTGAAATTTCTGTGTTCGAAGGTGGAGGAGGAGCTATAGTAAATTCCTCAAAGTTTGGTATAGGTAAGATGTCAGATATATCATGGTGGTCACCAGAGGTAAAGAAAGGTTTAGACTCAAAGAATGTGACGTCAGCTGACATAAGGTACCTACGAAGATCAGGGGAATAACAACGATATCCCTTCGGAACACGAGAATAACCAAGGAAGACACACTTGAGAACACGAGGAGTTAACTTATCTTTCCCAGGTGCTAAGTTATGAACAAAACATGTGCTCCCAAAAACACGAGATGGAAGGGAGTATAAGGGTGAATGGGGGAACAATACTGAATGCGGAACCTGATCCTTGGTGGAAGATGAAGGCATCCGATTAATCAAATAACAAGATGTGAGAACTGCATCGCCCCAAAAAGGCAGCGGAACACGAGATTCAATTAGAAGTGTGCTAGCAGTCTCAATAAGGTGCCTATTCTTTCTCTCTGCAACCCCATTTTGCTGGGGGGTATAAGGACAAGATGTCTAATGAATAATTCCTTGAGAAATCATAAACTGCTGAAACTGAGAAGATAATTATTCTAAGGCATTATCACTACAAAAAATGCGAATAGAAACACCAAATTGGTTTTTGATTTCAGCACAGAAACTCTAGAATATAGAGAATAACTCAAAACGATATTTCATTAAGAAAAGCCAAGTACACCTTAAATAATCATCAATAAAACTGACAAAATAGCGAAATCCCAAGGTTGAACTGACTCTACTAGGACCCCATATATCAGAATGAACTAAGGAGAAAACAAACTCTGCATGACTCTCAGCACTACGTGGAAAGGAAGCTCGAGTATGTTTTCCGAGCTGACACGACTCACAATCTAATGTAGACAAACTAGATAAACTAGGCACCATCTTCTAAAGTTTGGATAAACTCGGATTTCCTAAACGTCTGTGGATTAGGTCTGAAGGATCTGTAACTAGACATGTTGTGGAAGGATTAAGTGAGTTCAGGTAATAAAGGCCTCCTGACTCACGTCCTGTACCAATTGTCTGTCCCGTACTGCGATCCTGCATAATAAAAGAATCGTCAGTAAAATATATACCACAATGGAGTGCACGAGTTAAACGAGTAACAGATGCAAGACTAAAAGGACAGTCGGGGACATAAAGAACAGGAATCCAGGGTGATAGAAGACAAGGGATGAGCTTGTCCAACTCCTTTGAGCTTACTTTTACATCCATTGGATAAAGTAATTGTGGGAAGAGACTGTGTATATACAATATTTGACAAAAGTGATATATTACCAGAGATGTGATCAGAAGCGCCTGAGTCCATGACTCATGGCCCAGAGTACTAGACCAGGAAACACATGCAAAAGAATTACCAGCAACTGAAGTATCAGTCTGAGCAACCGAGGCTACTTGTGGAGATATCTACTTACTTGCGCGATACTGGAGGAGCTCATTATATTCTTCTTTAGATAACGAAAATCCCTGGTTACCTGTAGTCTCGGTCTGAGCAATGTAAGCATTTTTGGGTGGACGACCATGCAAGGAATAGCACATTTCACGAGTGTGTCCAAGTTTGTGACAATAAGAACATTTGGGTCTAGATCTTCCAAAACGACCTCATCCTCGTCTATTCTCCATAGTTTGAGATGCCCGAACATCCACTGTCTGGGATGCGAGAACAGAGGAATCAAGTATCGGTGATGAGGTCACTGGGTGACTTGGTGCTCCAGCAAGGCGGAGTAATCTACAGAATACTTCATCAACTGTGGGGACAGTCGGACTAGCCAAAATCTGATCGCGTATTGAATCAAGATCATTAGGAAGTCCAATGAGGGTAAGAACTAGAAACATCTTCTGTCGCTGCTCTTGTTGTTCCCCAACACTAGCAGAAACTGGCATCAACTTCTCAAATTCCTCCATGACTGCGTGTACTTGACCCAAGTAAGTAGACATATCTAATTCTTGCTTCTTTAAGTTTGTCATCCGCGATATCACATCATAGAAGCGAGATATGTCATTAGTGTATAAGGTACGATCCTTTGCCCAAACCAAATAACATGTCTGGAATGTACGAAATAAGGGGATCAACATGGAATCAATAGATCGCCACAAGATGCTACATAACTGAGCATCAATCTTTGCCCAAAGTGCTATCGCCTTTTCATCTCCTTCGCTAGACTGTTTGATTAGATGATCATGAACACCTTGACCTTTACACCACAGCTCGACAGATGAAGCGCAAGCTAAGTAGTTTGAACTTCCCATTAAAGGTTCCGAGGTAATCATAGCACTAGAACTTCCAGAACCCATGTTTCTCGACCCAAAAACATCATATCCGAAAGATATTGTTGCAAATTATTTCCAAATAAGAGAAAGAGTCAAACTGTAATTCACTGAAACAGAGTAAGAGACTACTGTAACTGCCGGAATCTACTGTAGCTGCCGGAAATTACTGTAGCTGCCGGAGGAAACTCAAAGTGGTTGAAATGAAACGAAAACAGTAAGGGTAGGATCGGAATTACCAGGCGACCCAACTGCTCTGAAGGAAATTTTTCAAAAAATGGCCGGAACTGGTCGTACGTGCCGGCGCGTGAGTGGCGCGTGAAGCAGTTGCTACCGGAGATTTTCACTGGGGTTTGGTCGCCGGACACTGACGACTCTTGTGGTAGTGTTGGATTTTGCACAACACTGACAGAGACAAACAAGACGCAAATAGCCTTGAAATAGGTCGCCGGAAAAAGACTTCCGGCGACTGATTTCTCTTCCCGGAGTTGCTGGAATTTATGCACAGCGATGAATCTCTCATGATAGCTCTGATACCACGTGAGAAAGCACGGGAGAAAGAAAATATATTATTATTGATATTTAATACAATACAAGAGGTCCTTATTTATAGCTATATTCTACAAGCACATATTACTCCTATTCCAATGTGGGACAAGACTCTATTATATACATATCTGTAAAACTAACAAATACAATGTCGGTTTACAAAACTAACCTTATAATATTAAGCATAATGACTCATAATAAAGGACAAAACCGAAATTCTAGATATTAGCCTTATAATCCTATTAGTTTTAGGACATAATACGACACTTTAGGAATCCTACATGATTACCTTTAGGAATGCTATTAGTATAATTAATATCGGGCTGTCAAAATTCATATAAAATGGAACAAGTAAATATCTTTAGTCATTTAATCTTATTACTTTTAGGATATACTTCTTAAAAATTCCTATTACTAATTTAATTTGAAAACGTATTATAATGTCCTATTATTAATTTAATTTGAGAATGTATTATATTGTCCAAATCTATTTAGAAAAAGGAGAGCCTATATTATTATAAAAGCATAAGTACAATATTAATATACCAAAATAGCCATAAAATATTAAACGAAAGAACACATAGGGAAAGGACATAACTGCAATTACCTATTTTTTGGACTACAATACCTTCTATGCTAATTTTTAATTTTTAATATTTCAAAATTAATAAAATTTTGTCTATTAAATTCTTATTAAAAATGTGAAGGAAGATTTAATAAAATCAATTTCATAAGAATCCTCCGTATTGACAATACATTACCACTCCATAATGTCCAATACCAAGAAAAAATAAAAGTAATATTAAATGGACGGCATAAAGAGTTGAAATTGAGAGGAAAAAAATCTCACGATAATATATTTTTATTATATTTGAACTATTTTCCTACTCAAATAATTTCTTTTATCAATTTTTTGGGTAATATTAAAAAAAAACTCAATTATTAAACAACAACTAAGAAAATATTTAAGAATATAAATGTATGAGAAAGAGAAAAAAATGGTTGGTGAGAGTCAATAACACTAATGATTCAACAGACATAAAGATCTAAAAGTGAAATGTCATATCAATCTTTTAATCTTTGAAAAGAAAACTTATGGTGGATAGAATTATAATTAAGATTAAATATTCAAAACAAGAGATGAACTAATATTAAGATCTGAATCAACATAGAATAAATTATTTTTAATGTTAAAACCAAATAATATCTTTTAATTAATTATTTAGCAAGAGAATCCGATTCAATTATTTTTTAAATTCATCATATGAGTAAAATTCTTATTCAACTTAAAAAAAAAAATTCTTAGGGTGCATAAATTTATTCCATAAAAAGAGCGGTAGAACATAAAGTGAAAAGGTTAGTGTATTATTAAGAATCAAAATGTTATACAAGTGTATGAGGAAGCACAATCAAAGCTAAATCCTAAACAAGAATAAGCTTTCAAGAGTATATTATAAAGAACCGAGTCTGCTATAAGGGGATTATTCTTTGTAGATGCCTCCGGCGAAATCGAAATAATATTTCTATGCTATGCATTATTTGCAAATATCATATCAAGAGGCATGACACTGTTAGCAATAATAGCAAGTGATATACCAACATCAATTTTATTATGAGGCCACCCATTGTAGATTTGATATACCTCTTCAAACAACTTAAATAACAATCACAAATATATCAAAGCAGAGAAATGATGCTAAATTTATAAGGAAAGCAAAATTGATAATATGGGATGAAGCACTTATGGCTAAGTGTCAAATGATCGAAGTAATTGCCCAGAGTTCTAGAGATATATTGGATCTTAATGAACCGTTTGGTGGAAATTAATGGTTTGAGAGGTAATTTATGTCAAGTAGCACCAGTAGTTCCAAAATCGATAAAAGCAGAGACTGTAAAAGCTAGCTTGCTAAAGTTATACCTCTGCCCTCAAATAAAAAAGATTCAACTGACAAGAAATATAAAGAAAGAACAGATCCAGTATTTAGTGTCTTCTTGCTTTGTATTGGAAATGAAGAAGAGCATCCAATAAAAGAAGACTTGGTTCTTCCTGATAAGAGAAATATTTCTATCATTAGATTAAAACGCAATTTGTGCAAATCGCATGATAGAATTAAAAAGATATCTTAGCTAGCAGAAATGAATATGTTGATCAACTAAATAAAAGGTTGATTGCAAACTTTTATACTAAAAATAAAATATTTTTCTGTTTTTGACTCCGCGGAAAATGATATCAATAATTACTACCAAGAAGAATACTTAAATAGCCTTCTATCATACATGTTTGTTGTCAAGTTTATTATTTTTTTATGTATGTTAGTGTCACCATATATAATAGACTGGGTTAAAATTGATCTTCCATTGTATATAGGTTGATTTTGAAGAAAAATATGCCCGTTATGCTACTGAAAAACTTAGATACGTCGAATAGCTTATGTAGTAATAGCACACAAACGGTATATAGAAGTTTTGACAATAATGTCATACATGCAAAAATTATGATATTGGTCAATGTGCTTCTAAGTATATTCTTATCCCTGAATTCAACTTTCGTCTTTCCAAACTAAGGAATATCTGATTTAATTTGTGTGAAAATAGTTTTTAGTATGTTTATGTCTTGTAAATATAATAAATAAAGCACAAGGACAAACATCCGAAATATTGGACTATATTTACCGCAATATGTTTTCTTGCACGAACAACTATATGTTACACTTTCAAGAGGGATATCAAGATTGACAACAAGAGTTATGGTTAAAGCAGAGCAACCAAAGCATTAGGAGGAAACATACACAAAAAAATATCGTCCACAAAGAAGTGTTCGTTAAGATACTATCTCATTAAATACTTTTAAACTATAATACATAATTGTCTAACTGATTTGTGTAAGTTTTGATGATGTCCTTTAATTTTAAATTCATGTATTATGTAATAATATTTTTCACCATCTACTAATTGTTGTATTATTATACATAAAATTTCTCTCATTAATTAAATTTTATTGTTCCTTCGTTAAATCATTATATGCCATTATTAATGTGCAACCCACGTTTATTATGAAGAGCATCTATTTGAGTCGATCATTTCCAAGGCTCGGATAACTAAGATACAGGACCAATAGATCATCATTATGCTATGGGAATTTCCAGCAGATTGATCAAACATGGTGCAAAGCTACAACATCAGGACCTTAACAACAGATATCGCCCTCTAAATTCAAAATATGAGTAACTGGAAAAGAGAGACTCAGTTTACAGGTCTTCACCTCATCCAGTGATTAGTCATACATCACAATGATCATCTCGCACTTTTCATACTTCAACCTTTACGTCCCAAGCGTGTAACTCTTTGTCAGGAACTCTAAGAGCCAGAGTGACTAATCCAGAGGAGTTTTCATAATCAAACTGTACTTCTTTATCGTCCACTTGTATTCTTTTAGGCTTCACAGGTGAATAAGCTCCAAACATGCCACATCCGCGAACCTTCATGGAGATTATTCCACTTCCCTCTGTCTCATACTTCAACTCTTTGATTGCTCCTCCTGAATTGAACATACTTACAAGTCCAATTGGAGCAAATTTAGATCCAGTTGACATTGCCTTGATTGGAACCACCGTAAAGACTTCATATTCTCTCGCCTTAAGAGTAATGGGAAAAGATGCATTTTTAGGAAGATGGACCAAGTCTCCTGCAATGGGTAATACAATCAATCAGGTCAACAAAATGCACTATTCCTCTAGATGAAAGCAGTAAGCATAATAAAAGAAAATGGTATTATTAGAAGATAATAAATTTACAAAAAAGGTTCATACTGTGGAGATGAGAATAGAGAATGGCATCCCCAGTCCATCCATTATGAGCAATCCTAGGTAAGTAGTTGACATCATTAGCACGGACAACCCCAGTTATTGTCTCTGGTTGATAATCGTGGATTAGATTCTTCTTGCCGACCTTACACCACCCAGCTCCTTGACAGTTAAACACACCAACTACGCCATTGAAATCATTCAGATTCCAAATCTTCAATAGACTGCATACACAAGGAAAATAGAACACATTACAAACTGTATCACTGCTGAAAAAGATATTTTTTCTGCAAGACTGTGATCAAGCAAATACCTTGTCCCATCTCTTGCTGGATCAGAAAACAAGCAGTCTCTAGTTGGCCTTCCAGGGAGTTTGGCGCGTAATATGGAACCATCTGGAAGTACAAGCTTCTTTAAAAGATTAAAATCGTGCTGTCCAGGCTTGTCACTGCATGACAATAGGCAGCCATGAGAAAATACTAACCAAAAGTTAACTGTTTACCAAATAACTAAACCATGTATAAGGGTATAAGCAGCACCTGACATAAATAGCACAGCCTCCAACAGCCCGTGCTGCTCCATGGTATTCAGCCATTGGGTGCACACTCTTAACATATTAAGACAAAGTTAATAAGCATTTTAGATAGTCGAGCTTTTTTAGGGGAAGTTGGGAAGTATATACACAAAGGAACCAAAAATCATGTCATCAACTCACATGAAACATGTCCCAATCAGGCTGCATGAACTCCCCAAGGAAAATAGTATTATAAGCCACTGATGCTATGTGAATTGTGTGCGATGCAGGATCTCTTGGCCAGAAATCATCTGAAGCTCTAATAACAGCTGAGCGTTTCGCACTACACAATATAAGAGAAACAAAACCAAATCAGAATTTCGCAAAAGAGTGTCTATTCACAATAAGTACCCGTTTCTTAGAACAACTAGTCCAGCTTCAATGTTATAAGCTATATATATATAGAGAGAGAGG
>MCJB01000370.1:7218-35908 GCA_002018475.1 Nicotiana obtusifolia | reverse complement strand
TATATAGAGAGAGAGAGAGAGAGAGAGAGAGAGAGAGAGAGAGAGAGAGAGAGAGAGAGAGGAGAGAGACAATTACCTGAACAAATTATCAGTACTATGGCTCATGCATGAAATAATTCCATTATCAGGGAAGTTTTGAGCAATAGATGCCTCTAATGCTTGATGATACTTTCTTGCAAGTTTTACTCTTCCACCATGACCTGCTCCAAGTGTTTCAAGGATGTTCTGAACATCTACTTTAACCCCGTCTATACCCGCAGAAGCAAGGTATGAGTGCAGTTCATTATAGAAATTGTAGACTTTCTCGGGGTTCACTAGACCAAGACCATTCTTTGTCAAGCTATCCAAAGCATCATCAGGTTCTTGTGACTCGACCCCAGGGGATGAAACTGGGAAAGATAACTTGGATTCATAGTGATCCATCTCCGGGACCCCAGGTTTCACACCGCCCCAGTAACCGGCGAGTGCATGCCACACGTACACATACCTAAAGTGCAAAGGTTGAGATTAGGAAACAGAAAAGCAGATAACTAAAAGGCCAGGACCTAAAAGTTGACGATATTGAAGAGCATACTTTAAATTGTGCTGGTCCTTGATATTGGTAACAACATGTCGTAGTCCCATTGCAGGATCATTAACCCTATGCCCTTCCTTTCCATCTTTTTGAAACTTGTGGTTCTCTTTGATATGAGTTAGCCTGTTAGCAAAGCTGAAAACAAACCAAATAACGATCAGAACATTTAGCCAGTAATAAGCAGCTTCTCAATCAAAAACTGAGAAAAAATGCAATAACAATGATATTAAATTGGTTGAATCTACTCACTTTGCATGGTTATCAGCAATGGATTCGATACTATTGGGATCCATACCCACGGATTGCCATCCATCATCAATGAGTACAAACTTTGGGGGAATACCTCCTTTCTCCAAACTGCAAAAGTCATAAAAGTTTAAGCACCATATGCAACACCAAGAATTTAGAATGATAGGCAGTATCTAAAGATTAAGTTGTGACCTCTCTAATCCTTGCTTCACTCCCTCGGCAGTAACAGTAGTATAGAAAGCATCCCATGTACACCATCCAAACCAGTTCAACATGTCTGGCATCTGAACCGTGACAAAAACATGCCTTCATATATATGCAGAAGAAGTAATGATGCCAGTAGTATTTGCAGCAGTCCAAAGACATTCAAACTATACCTTCTTTCTATCACGGTGGCAAAATGTCTGCAAATGCCTCTCCACCGTCCTGTGTTGACAAAGTATTCCAACCATCAACTCCATTTTCAAATATGTAACATCTATAATAGACTCATTCATATAAAATCTCAAGTAGAAAGCTCAAGCTTTCATAAGTTATGTCATTACTATTGCAAACTTCAATACGTGCATCCCACATAAATAAATTTTGATGAATACTTGGTAAAAAAAGCATATAAATATCAAATTTAGATATTTATACCCTGTCGAGTTAAGGGACCGTGGCATATATATCTGTACTAGATTCCATTTGGGTAGAGTTGAAATTAGCACTATGTCGGCCAAAGGTTCTATGCATCTGCTCTTTTTCAAGACATTTCTTTAGCAAAGCCCCCTTTTATCAGTTACAACCATAAAAGAGATGTTGACAGATATAAGTTAAAACCAAACAGTACTACTGCAAATATATGCAAATCTATATGAGAGGACAATGGAGGGAACATTCGAATAAGGAAACTTCAAGAATAAAAACAATAGAAGGAAGGACATACTTGACTGCGTTAGTGATGACATCAAAAGGGTCCGGGCCACCTGCTACGAAAACCAAATGGCTTCCTTCAAAATCTTGCACAGCAGGATCTCCTGCAATCAACCACTACCATTAGCATCATTGAGAATTGCTAAAAACCATTCCACAAAACCCCAAAACGATTTAATAGAGATCGCCCCAAAATGAAATGATCAAAATGTCCTTACCACTTTCCAGGCATATTTCTAACTCGTCATTTGAATTCCCTTGAAGAACAGCCCTGAAATCTCCCTCCAGAATAGGCAAGAATACAACATACAATGCTGAATTTCCATGGTTATCTTGATCAAAATTTGAACCATCATTTCCTTCCACAACCAAAAATTGGGTCTCAAATGGTATGTCTTGTCCGGATGTGCCCATCCTCTGTGTCATCCACCATAACTTGAATCGGAAAACACACATAAATCTCAATCCTCTGCAAACCGTAAGCAAGCATTCAACATATAAATAATTTCTTTAGTTAAAACCAAAAACTAACTCAAAACCCCAAAATCAGAATGCAATCTTTACAACCAAAGATTGCAAATTTTACATTATAACTCCAAAGATTCTCAAACTTTAGATTCAAAATAGGGGAAACCTTAATGAAATTAAATATAAAAATCCTCAGCAAACCATAAGCAAGCATTAAATACGTAAATATTTCCTTGTAAAAACCCAGATAAAACTCAAAACACCAAAATCAAAATGCAAGCACTGGAAAAAAAGGTGCAATCTTTACAGCTAAAAAAATGCAAGCTTTACATTAAAACTCCAAAACAATCTCAATGCTTAGACTAAAAACAGGGTGGATCCCTTAAATAAAGTTAAAACTACTGCAATCCATAAGCAAACATTCAACACGTATATATTTTCCTCGTAAAAAGCCACAAATTTGAGGAAGAAAAAACCTCAAAACCCAAAATCAAACTGTAATCTTCAAAAAAAATTGCAATTTTTACAACGAAAAAAATATGTAGTCTTTACATAAAAACTCCCAAACAATCTCAACACTTAGATTTGAAACAGGGGAATGAAGTTAGAACATAAAAGCCATCATTACGAAAAGGACCACTTTGATTATTAATGAAAATTCAAAATTTTCAATCTGTGGTCCCAACAAAGGAAAAAGAAGAGAGAACTTAAAACAGGCCGAGGAAAAAGCTAAGAAGAAGATGAACATACTGGAGTTTGCCAACAGGGAAAACTCTGCGACTACCAATTTTATCCGAATGAACACCAAGGAATGCCCCATTACTGAAAGCTTCACCTGTTGGCTGTGTTACAATTATGTTTTCATTAACATCTGTGAGAATGCCCTGTCCCAACACATTCAGCTTTCTTTCAGCTACACAAATTCCTGCTCCCACTGTCATCTTTCTTTATCTTCCTATAACCCAAAAAAACAATAAATTCTACAAAGACCACCCAACAAAAATCTGTCTTCCTAAACCAAGAAAATCTACAAAAAGTATGATCTTAGCTATATAAGACAGAAAAAAAAATCTCAAAAACCCCACATGAGAAAAGCAATGACAGTATCAAAACCTGTAGAGATTGATAAATATGTAAGATTTTTGAGAGTTGAGAGGTGTGTGTGGAGAAAGAGAAGGTTGAGAGGTTGAGAATTGGCCGGGGTTTGTGCTTTTTATACAGATTTTTTAGGCTACGGGAAAACCAAACCAATGTTGGTTCATTACAGAATTATGAGCTATTGCCAAATGGTAGGTGGGACCAGCTGCACA
Source organism: Nicotiana obtusifolia (assembly GCA_002018475.1). NCBI lineage: Eukaryota > Viridiplantae > Streptophyta > Magnoliopsida > Solanales > Solanaceae > Nicotiana > Nicotiana obtusifolia. The sequence goes on along the minus strand of MCJB01000370.1, from coordinate 32,392 downwards.
GTTACCAATCCAATCTGGCTCTTTAATTATATTTGCGTCTTTTCATTTGTTTTCTTGATCGTGTCAAAAAGAGTTGGCTTTTCTATCTTTCTATTTTCTACTCTCTCTTTTTTTGTTTTCCTTTTTTTTTTATTTTTTTATGGCGGGAAGCAACACAATGAACTGGAAATATCTTCCAGATAATTTAGTTCATTTATTTTAGGTGATAATCCGATTATGTCATAGAGCATGTTTGACTTTCATGTGAAATTATTTTAAGTTTTTTAATTTTATTTTACTTTTTAATTTCTTTTTTTAATTTTAAAATATATTTTCTTTGTACATTATTTATCTTTTATTATCTACCTTTACTTCTTGTGATTCCATGTAATTGCTCGTATATTTTATTTCTAATTATTTATATTTTAATTTATTTTTTATAACTTTTTATTTCTATTATTTTAATTTCTTTTTATTTAAATAAAATTTATTTTTACTTTTTAATTTTAAAATATTTTTTTCTTTGTACATTATTTATCTTTTATTTCTCTATCTTTACTTCTTGTGAATCCATGTAATTGTTCGTATATTTTATTTCTTATTTATTTTATTTTCTTCATTTAGCGTAATTGCGTTATTATTCTAGAATTTGAAACATGTTAAACTACTTTTTTTTTTGAATTTTAAAATTATGTTATATTTATGGTTCCAATTTACTTGTTTTAGTAGTATTGACTTGTTATTTTATATTGCATGTTATTCATTTTTTAAATAAGATTAATAGATTATTTTTTTAATATTTGAATAATATTATGACATTATATTTATAAATATTAATTTAATTTATCAAACATGCATTCCATGATTCTTACAAAACATATGTTTTAATTAGTTTTTATAATTAATTAAACTAAATATTATTAATTTAGAAAATATATATCAATTATTTTTACAATATTAGTTATAAATATATGATTACTAATATTCAAGAAAAAATATGCATCTTAAATACCAAATCTAATATTATTTATACTTGTAAAAAATTATTTATATGCATATATTTTTTATATTAACTTAGAGTTTTGATAATTACTTCATTTAAAATTTAATCTAACTATGTAATTACACTTGTGCAACCAAACAGTATGCTTGTGCTTACACTGTAATTACGTTATGACAAACAAATAGGTCGTCGCAATTATTATATTGTGCAATTACTAGGCTATGTAATTACTACCTTAGTAATTACGCTAAATCCAATTATCGGGTGGCTTTTCAAACAGACCCTAAAGGTTATCCGCTGATAGTAAAATTTTTCTAATTTAAAAAACCGATGAATTACAAAAGGTTTAAGGGAAAAATACCATTATTTTTTTTTTCCCAAGATGGGCCTTCGGAAAATAGTAGTATATGGAGTACTTTATAACCTTGTTAGCAATTTAACAAAAAATGTATCTTTTAGGACAGCAAAAGCATAGGTGTCCATTAATTCTTAATATAAAAGATTGAATTTTAAATTGCTTTTATGTTTGAAAATTAGAAAATTCTCACTATAAAAAAGAATTGGAAAATCCTCAACCATCTAAGGTACTTCTAGTTCTATTATGCTATCTTCACTTTTCAATAATGGACTGGAAGAGGATCAATTCTCTTCTGGTTAGATACTGTTAACTTTCTTACATTTGAGTAAGAAAACAACTCGATGCTGAATCAGAGGCAAGGGCGGATGCAGGTAGGCTGAAGCGGTGTCACGTGATACCGCTTCGTTCGAAATTTTTATTATGTCATTGTGACAGATGATATGCAAAAATGAATGACATATAACTAAAGGTGTACATAGACCGGGTTGGTTCGATTTTTATCAAAACTAAACCAAACAATTATATCGGTTTGGATTGGTTCGATTTTATCGGGTATTTTAGGATTTTTTATTATGTGAATATTATTTCAATCTTACTTTGTTAAAGTTATAGATAAAATTTTGATAAATGAATATATGTATAGTAAAAGTTGAAAAAACTGACAAACATATGATCTATTAAAATATTTTAATGGGAGAATCTTTTAGTAACACATGATCACATGGTACTTATTTTCTTAATCGTCTCTAACAATAATTTTTTATTAATATTGTACTCTTTCAAGGTTAACCGACTTTAATAATTAAATATAAAAATCAACATGAAACCTAAATAATGATAAATTCTATTTAATTTTAAAATATCGAAATACCATTTCAAATTCGAAAAAGATATAAGAAATCTTGACACATGAATATGGAAGAACAAAGAGATGATTGACACATTTCAATAACACTTGATAAGAAAATAATACAACCCATTATTTAAAGTAAATAATGGTGAATGCACTACTTCATAGTTCTATTAAATATTACATCCCATTAGAGGATCCAAAATATTTTTATATTTTCTAAAGAAAATTCAATATAAAGTCTTAACAGTATATATAAAAATTATATATTTATATGTCGATTTAGTTCGGATTTTTTACTCAATACTAAATCAAATCAAACCAAACTATTAGGTTTGGTTTGACTTTTCGGCTTGATGCGGTTTTCTGGTTCGGTTTGAAAACCCTACGTATAACATAATACAAGTGACACCGCTTAACACAATTCGCTTCTTAGTTCAGTGGTCAAGCGTCGCATTTACCTAACGAAGGTTGGGGGTTTGAATCATTTTCTCCTTTTTGGAGCCTACTCTCCAAAATGAGAGGGCGGAAAGTTTCTATGATTAGAATCGATGACCTCCCTGTAGAATAATACTAACTAAACAATATGTCAATGACTGTTTTGCGTGATTAAAGAGGCAACAATTTTAATTTTTACTATGTCAATGTTCAATTCAGAAAGCTACTCTTTTTTTCTTGTTAGAAAAGTCATTTGACATTTGCAATTTTTCGGAGTGTTGGCTGGCTGGTACTTTAATTGGCTCTTCATTTCTCTATCGTCACCTTCCCAAACTCCTATGATTATTGGCCACTGATTAATTGTGACACCACTTACGAAAAATTCTGTGCGCGCTACTGATCATAGGTGGCTTAACCCCAGGCCGCTAAAGCGGTCGCTTCAGGCCTCGTAAAATTAGAGGTCCCAAAAACTATTCTTCTTATATGTAGTTTAAATATTTATTGTACTTATTATTAAATAGTGATAAGAAATCTTTTCAACCATCTATTTCTATCTTGACCGATTGTTAATCACATAGTTTTATATTTTATGTTATTTTTTTTCGGAGGTGGTTGAAAAAATTCAAATGAAAGTGAAAGACAATTAAATTTGCAGTTACTTTCTAGTTCTTTTTATTCAAACTTGAACAAATTTTATTTACAACTCTAACTTTGTAAGACATTTTCTTTCAAGGTTTGTGTAAGCATGCCTACAAGCTAATTAGCTAGATTGTAAAATGCTACCGTTGACTTGTTTATCATTTTTGTAAGTACAAATTCCTACAAGATTGTTACTTTGGGAGACAATGCTATATAGTGAATTATGTTGACGGTCATGTGAAAGAAAAAATTCAAAGTTAAACTTAATAAAAAAATTTCAAAGGTTAGTAATGTTTCAATAAAGATTAAAGGGGTTTGGTTACATCGTCAATATTAAATTGTATCTCACGAAATAAAAAGAATAAACTTCAAAAATGGATGAGAATGACTTGTTTGATCGGTTGAACTGATAATTTCATAGGTTTGTGTCTTTTTAGTTAAATTTACAAATATTGTTACGATTTGACAAATGTGTGTGTGTTCAAGATAATTGTTTTGTGAAGTTTCCTACAACAAATTAGGAAAGTACACCTTAAGTGTGGTTTTCAACCAAAAGCAAATGGATCTAATTTCTGAAATTTTCTGTTTTCGCCATGTCGCTCTTTGATCTCATAAAAATCTTTTAATTTCTTTTCTGTTACATGGTCGCATTTTTATATTTAAACAATCTTTTCTTATTTGGAACTAAATTAAGTAGCATCCAGAATATTTACTCCGGTTTAATATATAAAGTTTATCGATTTGAATGTCTCTAAAAAACATATTTGCATTTTAATGGCATTTTGGCTTAAAATGTCAAATCGCCCCTAGGTAAATGCCTCTTTTTCTCTAGAGATTACCCATTGAATTTTCTCGTAGTAGAACCATACAATTTTCCTCTATAAAAACAAATTTTACACCAACATTTTTAGTCTAATAGTATTGGTGAAAGTCTCAATACACAACAATTGTAGATACAATTCTCCCAATTCTCCTATATACAGGTGAAATCGGGGACAATGCATACCCCGATTTTTCCGTGAAGAAGACGGAAGAAGGGCAAGGACGCACGAGGTTGAAATCGAGGCTGGAGTCCTTCGTATCGAGATCCATGAAAGGTGAACATTGTATTCGTTATTGGGCGTGATAAAGCAAAGCTCCCTAGACCTAGAACGAGCTCTAAGACCTCGGGAAATATGGCAAACGGTTATGCACGACGGATAGAAGGCCGTGATATACGTACCTAACCAGATATCACGCTGCAGATCCCGCTCGATGTCCGTTATGGATAAGTAATTAACGAGAAAGGAAGATTTTTACCCTTTTTAAAGTTGTGCTGGGGACGAAACTCTCCTACTATATAAAAGGAAAGTTTTTCTTTTGTAACACACGAATCAAAGCAATACAAATTAATTTTCTGCTTTCTAGCTACTGCAAAAGTTCTTATTTAATTGTTCTGTTCTTTGTTCATAACCGGGATCGAGCCAAGGGTCCAATCGAGGGCAAAATTACTGTTCAACCTAGGATCGGGCTAGGTCATAACATCATAACTGGTTTGATAGTTCATTTTGTCTTTAATTCATTTATCTAATATTCTTGATTATTTGTGTTGAATCAATTCATGTATCCTTAACACCGCGTACAAATTTAATTGTTATCTGATTTAAGGGTAAATAGTTTGGCGCCCACCGTGAGGCCAAGATAATAGTGGTGATTTGATAGGAATCTCCATAACACACCATATATTTATGCTTGTTCTTTAAAGTCTTAATTTCAGGTTAGCCAAAAAATGTCAAACTCTCAGTCTGCTCACTGAACGTTGACATTGAGTCTGGCCATCATGGCGAAAATAATAATTTGATGCCTAGCAACGAGGTGACCATGCTGATCCCAACGGTGTCCTGGTCAACGATCTGGTCGATGCTAACTCGCAGGTGGCCATCAGCGTTAATTTTCCAACTGATCCCAAAAACAGTGTTCGCGAGAGACCTCGACCTACAGCTCGAGAAGCGCCCGAAGGCGAAGGTGATGGGGTAAGCATGCGGCTAATCTTTAAAATGTTGCAGGCTCAACAAGCGGTAATAACACAGCTAAAGAATCAAGGCCATGCCTGATATTGAAGGGACCAGATTCCAAGAAATTTATCCAAAATCCTTTTCCTCCGAGCGCGACACTGAAGCCAATCTCAAAGATGTTTCGTATGCCTGATATTCTCAAGTATAACAGAACCAGGATCCAAACGAGTATGTGACCTCTTATACGTGTGCAATCAAGGGGAACGACTTGAAAGACGATTAAATCGAGTCGATGTTACTGAGGAAGTTTGGGGAGACTTTGTCCAATGATATGGTATCACAACTTACCCCCAAATTCCATTGACTCTTTTGCTATACTTGCAGATGCGTTTGTAAAAGCCCATGCTAGGGCCATCAAGGTCGAGACCAGAAAATCAGACCTTTTCAAGGTTAAACAAAGAGACAACGAGATGCTCAGGGAGTTCTTGTCAAGGTTCCAGATGGAACAGATGGACCTGTCTCTGGTTGTAGATGATTGGGCCGTCCAGGAATTCACTCAGGGGCTTAACCCCCGAAGTTCCTTGGCCTCAAACAGCTAAAACAAATTTTTGTAGAGTACCTGGTGGTGACCTGTGTCGACGTTCACAGCAAGTACCGGTCAGAGATCACGGTCGAGGACGACCAAATCGAAGCTCCTTCCGGGTCTGTTTACCCTATCATGACCGATGACAGGCCTAAGAGGATCGTTGATCATGAGCCAAGACTAGTTCGGGATCGGTACCAACCATACAGCGAGGACCGAAGGGGAAATTGGTCCGGGCGTCATCTGACGAGGAACGAGAAGAGAAGCGATCGAGGACCCAGTAGTCGAGATCTAATGAGCAAGGAGGAATGAATCACAAATAATGACCAGAAAGGAAGAAATTACATATAAATCAATGATGCCGGTCTCAGCCGAACCGGAGGAACGAGGAGTAGACGGGGAGGATGATTACGGAGTCTCGAGATTATTCATTGCTCCCGATGACACCGATGCCACCAAATCGACGGTCGAAGAGTTGGAGCAAGTCATATTAATCAAACACCTACCGGATCGAAAGGTATACCTGGGCACGGGGTTAAACCCCGAGCTTAGAAAAAAAACTCATTGATTTTCTTAAAGCTAACATAGATTGTTTCGTGTGGTCCCATCTTGACATGTCAGGGATCCCACCGGAGGTAACCACGCAAAACTGAGTTTGGACTCGAAGTTCCATTCGGTTAAGCAGAAGAGGAGGTCGCACTCCGAGATCAAGCATGCCCTAAGGATTCTTTCCTTCTGCCTAACATCGATTGGATGATCGACACAATGGCCAGGCATGAGATACTTAGCTTCCTGGATGCCTATTCCGGCTACAACCAAATTTGGATGGACCCGGATGATCAAGAAAAGACTTCTTTCATCACTAAATTTGGTACATACTGTTATAATGTAATGCCGTTTGGATTAAAGAATACCGGTGCCACCTATCAACGCCTAGTAAACTGGATGTTCGAAGAACAGATAGGAAAAATCAATAGAAATTTATATTGACAATATGTTGGTTAAGTCCCTACGAGCAGAGGACTATTTGAAACATTTGTAGGAGACCTTCGAAATACTAAAGAAATACAATATGAAGCAGAACCCAGAGAAATGCGCATTCGGGGTTGGATCGGGAAAATTCCTCGGGTCTATGGTATCCAATCGGGGGATCGAGATCAACCCCGACAAAATCAAGTCCATAGAGGACATCACCATGGTGGACAACGTCAAGGCTGTCCAAAGGCTGACCGGGCATATAGCCGCCTTAGGCCGGTTCATCTCGAGGTCCTCGGACAAGAGCCATCATTTTTTCTCTCTATTGAAGAAGAAGAACAACTTTTCCTGGACCCCGATGCCAGCAAGCTTTGGAGTAACTCAAATGGTACCTATCGAGTCCCCTTACTGTACACTCCAAAGGCGGACGAACAGTTTACCTATACTTGGCGGTTTCGGAGGTAGAAGTAAGTGGAGTCTTAGTCCGGGAGGAAGAAGGTAAGCAATTTCCTATTTACTATGTCAGTAGAACCCCGGGAAAGGCCGAATCAAGGTATCCTCACTTGGAAAAATTGGCGCTCGCTTTCCTAAGCGCCTCCAAGAAGCTAAAGTCGTACTTTCAATGCCACCCCATATGTGTCGTGACTTCTTACCCGCTAAGGAATATCATGCACAAGCCCGACCTCTCGGGTCGGTTGGCCAAATGGGCCATGAAAATTAGCTGGTACGATACCGAATATCGACCCCAAACCGCCATAAAATCTCAGATTTTTTGGCATTCTTTGTGTCCAACTTTACGCCAGCATTAATACCAGAAGCCGAAAGGGAATTACTGTTAACCTCGGGGACCACTTCAAAAATCTGGACCCTTTTCGCGGATGGTGCATCGAACGCAAAGGGGTCTGAGCTAGGTATCATACTGAAACCACCCATGGGAAACGTAATTAGGCAATCTATTAGAACTGTGAAATTAACTAACAACGAGGCTGAGTAAGAGGCCGTGATTGCAGGTCTGAAATTGGCTAAAAGCCTTGGGGCCGAGTGATCGAAGCTAAGTGCGACTCCCTTCTTATGGTATATCAAGTTAACGGAACGTTCAAAGTGAAAGAAGAACGGATATGAAGATACTTGGACAAATTACAGGAAACCCTATACCAATTCAGGGAATGGACCCCGCAACATGTACCCCAAGATCAGAACAGCGAGCCCGATGCATTGACTAACTTGGGGTCATCGGTCGATTCCAATGAATTCAGTTCGGGAGCAGTAATGCAGCTAATGAACTCAGTGATAGAAGAAGGCCACGCCGAAGTAAACTCAACGAGTTTAACTTGGGATTAGAGAAACAAATACATAAACTACTTGAAGACAGGAAAATTGCCTTCGGATCCCAAAGAATCGAGAGCCCTGCGCACCAAGGCTGCCAAATTTCGCTTAGTCGAAGGGGCATTGTTTGGGAGGACCTTCGACGGCCCACTAGACAGATGCTTGGGACCGGGGGAAACCGAATACGCCATGAGAGAAGTTCACGAAGGCACATGCTGGAACCATTCGGGGGCAGAATTTTTGGTTCGGAAACTAATCAGGGCCGGCTACTACTGGACCGAAATGGAGAAGGATGCAAAGGACTTCATACGGAAATGCGACGACTGCCAAAGACACTCCCCGATGATCAATAAATCGGGAGAAATGCTCCACTCGGTCCTTTCCCCGTGGCCGTTTATGAAGTGGGGAATGGACATCATCGGTCCCTTGCCATGGGCACCCGGTAAAGCTCAATTCATACTATTCATGACCGATTATTTTCTCAAATGTGTTGAAGCCCAAGCATTCGAAAAGGTCTGAGAGAAAGAAGTCATTAACTTCATCCGGAACCATATAATATGTCGATTTGGGATACTGATAAGTGGGGATTTTGACTACTTATTAGCGCCTTTTAGCTTTCGTTTTAGTCCAAAAGCGCTTAATTGTGTTTTCGAAAACTGATAAAATATGCTTAATTGCAGGAATATTGGAAGATGAACTCTCGAGATGAAATCCAACTCAAGAAGGAGTAATCTGAACTCAAGGACAAAAAAAGGTACAAAAACTTAGATGTGCGGACCGCAAAATTCATCTGCAACCGCAGGTGATGAAGGAACATCCATCAGAGACTGGTGCAAAGTGCGGTCCGCACATGAATTGTTCGGCCGCAGAAGCTGGGTCAGAGCAAAGTTCAGAGAGTCTACCTTTCAAGACCATCAGAAGTGCGGACCGCAATTTTTGTCCGAAATTTCCAGCCCTGTATAAATAAACAAGTTTCACATTTTTAGGTCAATCTTTGGACAACAGCTGCTATAGTAGACAGTTCCTTTTACTCTTTTTAGTAGTTTTTGCTATTTTGAGCTTTTTGAACATACAGTTTATCATTTTAATTAGCAATATGGGTTTAGTTATCATTTCTTCTCTTATTTCTTCCATCTTAAGCATGAGTAGCTAGATTTTTACTAGGTTGTAACCCAACCCTAGTGTGCAAACTTAATGGGTGTCTGATTTATTGCTTGTTTATGGTTGGATGTTTATTATTTAACCTTGTTCTTGCTTTTATTTGAAGAATTAAGTAGGTGTTCATGCTATTTGACTTGGTCTCTACTTGAGAAAGAGAGACTTAGTCTAGGAAAACTTAGCTAGCAAGAAATTGGGTCAATGATAAGCCCAATTAAAGGGTTGAACCTAGAGATAGTAAAACCCGACTTGAGCTTTTTATCAACCATTTTGTTCAGTACCCATTTGGACTTGAGAAAATCAAATTAGGCAAAATCACTCTCTGACCGAGAGGTATTGAGTGGGTAACCAAGTGTTGATAATTATACTTCAAGGGGCAGGCGGAATCAACAAACAAGACTATTCTTCAAAACCTGAAAAGGAGGTTGACCGGTTTGAAAGGGAAATGGAAGGAAATCCTGCCCGAGGTCTTGTGGGCATACCGTACTCCTTCGAAATCAAGCACTCGGGCCGCCCCATTTTCTTTGATCTACGGAACCGAAGCCTTAATACCAGTCGAGGTGGGAGAGCCAAGTCTCAAGTTCCAATACACAACCGAAGAGCAAAACGACGAGGCCATGATCACGAGCCTGGAACTATTAGATGAAAGGCGGGAGGCTGCCCTGGTCCTGTTGGCCGCTCAGAAGCAGCGAATAGAAAGGTATTACAGCTGAAGAGCCAGCCTCAGGCACTTTCAAGTCGGGGACTTGGGGTTAAGAAAAGTAACACTACACACCAGGAACCCGAACGAAGGGAAACTGTGCCCGAATTGGGAAGGACCATATCGAGTCGTTGGAATAACCGGCAAAGGCTCATATAAACTCGAAGCGGGAAACGGTGTGCAATTACCAAACAACTGGAACGTGACACACATAAAGCGGTACTACTGCTAAGGTACGAACTCAATTACTTTTAATAATGTTAAAAATCAAACTAACGTATGCAGGTAATCAGCTAAGGACAGATGTGACTATTAGGTCTGAAAGTGCGTGTTGCACTCTTTTTTCCTTGAACCGGTTTTGTCCCAAAGTGGATTTTTCGGCAAGGTTTTTAACGAGGCAACAGTAAAACGTACTACCTTAGATTTGAAGACTACTTTCAAACTGGAATCAATGATTGTTTGCTTCTGGTCAACAGAATCCGAGCCCTCACGAGTTCGACCTCAAATACTGGGGGCCGTCACCCTCGGATTAAGATATATACCAAGGGAAAAAGGAAATTTTATGTGCTAAAAACTAAGGCTTGGTGGTTAGGATTCTTTATAAGGGACAAACAGTCGTATGAACCGTGCTTACATGGTCCACCCTAACCATGGCGCAAGTTTTTATGCGCCTTCAATCGTGCACCTTGTATACTAAGCAATGAAAGAAATTTCTGCTTCTAATACATTTTGTTACTATGCATTTTTTCGATTCCGGATCCTAAAGCCCACGGGCTACCCCTACTCGGGGACTGTCAAGCCCATGGGCTACCCCCGCCTCAGGGACTATCAATCCTACGGGCTACCCCTACTCGAGGACTATCGCGTGATGAAAATTAGGAAAACCCGGGTAAAAAAATCCTGGAGGCACCAAAACCATTAGGAGTGCCCAAATATAAAAGGTTACGACAACCCTAAAAATGGCTCAGAGACGTCCGAAGTCCGAAGTCCGTAACCAGAAAGTAAAGCCCTTATGAAAATTTGAAACCTACTAAAATGGTTACCCTCGACAAAACATAGTCTAAAACCACTTAAGCATCTTAAAAACCTTCAGTATCACCAAGGGTTCGAAGCCACAAGTAAACCAAAGTGGCATCAAAGTCAGATTTTATGCTGAGGCGTAAAAAATAATAAGCAAATAGAAATTGCAAGAAGATGCTAAAAAAGCAAAGACACGGTATTGCTAGAAAGGGTTTTATATACTCCAAAATAAATTTACAAAGGCCCGATAGAACGGCCTCCAAATAAACAAAAAAAATATACATAAGGAAAAATCGAAAAAATACTAAGGCATCTATGCCTAGTCTTCACCGGGCCTCGACTCGTCACCAGAACAGTCGGAGTCCTCAGAGCCCTCGGAACCCTCGAATCCTTCGGGACCCTCGAGCTCGTTGAGCACCTTTGCCTCGGCCTCGAGTCTCCTAGCTTCTTCAATCTCGACCGATAGGTCAAAGCCTCGGGCATAGATCTCTTCGAGGGTCTCTCTCCGGGATAGCCGCTTTATGTACTTAGTCTTCGTCTTTAAGAGGGTCTCGGCCGCCTCCACATCGACCTTGTACTGGACCACCATTTCCTTGGCATCCGCAAAGGTCACATCCAGTCTGGACCTTAGTGCAGCATATTCTTGCCCAAGGGCATCCCGTCCCGTGACGGCCGAGCTCAGCTGTGCTCGGAGATCATCATTCAGCTGAGACCACTTATCGGCTTTGTCCTTCGCCACTCGGAGTGTGTTCTCGACCGATGCCAGTTCCGCCTTCACAGCTTCCTTCTTCGAAGCTAGCAGGTCCATCCGGCCCTTCCACACTTCGGTCGTGGCCTTGACCTCGTCCATCTCTGCCCGAAGCTGGTCGATTAGGTCTATCTTCTGTTGGACCTGTGAAGTTGTGTCGTTAGTTGTCGCACCCCATTTTTTCGCGAAAACAGATTTTGACATGTGACTACTTTTTAAATGGGCATTAAAAGATAAGAGTCGCCACCTAATGATTTTAAGGTGCGTTAGGGAACCTATTTGTGAATAACTCAGTTTGACTAGTCTACGTCATCAAAGATCGAATAAAAGTTCAAGTTACTTCGAAGAGAGGGTGTTAGGCACTCTTCAAGGTCCACAAATATGATTTTCAGCTGAATTTTAAACTATGTGACGTTTGAGATTTACTCTAAATGGTCTAAATGGTCGAATAAACAAGTTATGTATCAATTATTCTACGTGAGCAAAAGTAAAAAAAAAAAAAAAAAAAAAATCAAAGAAAAGATAGTAATTTGGACAACCAGAAACACTCATTAGGAAAAGCACATTCTTTTTATAAGAAAAACATATATTATACGAAAAGAAGATGGGATGACATGGACAGATTTTTAATTAATAAAGAAAATACAAAATCTCTCTATAGAGACATATGTATAAGTTAAATATAAACTAGGAGGATAGGACCTCGCTGCTCCGCACGTAGTAATATGCAAAAGGAAGAAATCACGATAGGAACACAATTAATTAATTAAAAGGGGTCCTAAATTTTTAAACTAAATGGATTAACTCCCGCGCAAAGCTTGATAAAACTTTTATAGCCAGAAATGCAATGGTTATTCGGGCAATTTGTGTATCATGTCCGCTACCCTCACTAGTTGATTCTAAATCGTACCTTAGTAAGCCTATTCGGCCCATTCTTATAGTCCGGGAGGTGTTGGACACTATCTAAACGTATGGTTCTAAACTTAAAGGAAATTTCAAGTTTCTATTTCTATTCTTATTAGCGTCACATAAAAGGGAACATATTGAGACTTACAAGTAACGCATAATGCAAGTAAGGGCTCATGTTGAGCTCCGAAGTAATTAAGAAATATATTAGGCTCTTGAAATATCTTAAATTCTTGATACAACACCCGAGCTAGATGAGAAAACTAAGTAAGAGCTTTTGTGAAAGAAGCGAATATAAAAATGGTCAAAGGATTAAACTTCCGGTTTTTATTCCTTAATACCTGTAAGAAAAATATTATATAGTAGCATGCCTGGATTCTTTCATTTGAAGTAAATCGAAAGATGAAAGGGAAGTGTGCCTTCTGGAATAGGCAAAAGGCCAAACGTTTGAGCAAAACATTATTAGTAGAGAAAGGATAAAATTTTCAAAAGAAACGTGGCTGATATAGCACTATATTTAGGAGGTTGAACATATGTTTAAGAGCCTATGATATACTCGAAAAATAAATAGAAGTACGCAAGGCAAAAAATCTGATTCAGCTAAATCAAACTTATTAAACTAGTTGAACATGTTAGTGGTGGTCAAAATGCTTTCTGATTTATTATTTACGATCTTGAAATGCAAAAAGGATTCTCACGTAGTATATAAACACGCTTACAGACAAATGACGAGCAAGTTCTCATCCATAGTAGCCCCTTCATAAAGTTATTACAGGGCCACAATCAACTAAATAAACTAGAATGGACCTCAAGACATGAAAGGGTGAGAACATATACTCTTGAACCTTCCTCAAATCCCAAGCGCCTCCAATTTTGGCCGAAAACTAAAAGTAGGCTCCTGCAATCTCAAAACTAAACTAGAACACACAAAGAACGCGTATGCGACACTTTTGGAAACATATTAAAGACATTTGCAACTTCAAACCCACAAGAAAACACCGAGACAATAGAACGCAGTAGATTTTAACACTTGAATTGATTTTTAGCAATTGTTAATGACTTTACTACTCCCAAATATATGCACTTTATATAAACTCAAATTCACTAACAGTCCAAACAGAAAAATAGACAAGACATGGACTTTGTAGACTTTAAACAGATTATCAATTTTATAAGGTGGGTTCTTCTCCTAAAGACACGACGTCTAGCATACAAATCAGATTATTAATTATTCAAGCTAAATAAAGGACAAATGTTATGGATTATTTAGCAAGTTATCTAAATGTTTTGTCCTATAGGATGGGTTACCTGGATGAATTAAATCCTAATGACATGGTATCGATGTGGTCAATGCGCGAGCATATTGTGGTAATAAGACTATCTTTTAGGCATAAGATTTTTCATTTAAAGAAGTATCAAATTGATCTTTTCGTCCTAAAGATATGGCATCTGAGTGAAATACAGAAACACAATATGGGCCGAAAGTCTAGACAGGATGTGCGCATACACAAAGTTATTACTTATTTGGCTACCCTTAAGTCATAGTATGATAATCCTATAGTCAGGTTCTCTAGCGCACAACAGTCACAACCAACAAATAGAGTTAAGCACGAACTGAGGTTTAAGAGACGTACCTGAATTTTAAGCTTGCCATGCTTTAAATGGAATGTCGCACGACATTCAGCATGTCCAATAATATATACAAGGCTTCCAACAGAAAGCTATAGTACAGAAATTTAAGGGAAACAAAACTAGTTTACACATAACTACCAGATAGGAATTGAAACGCTTTGATAAGGGACTAACCAGCTAGTGCGGAGCAGCATAATACCAGAACACCATGAAAACCAATATGCACCAATAACTAACAGCCACGGACACAATAAACTTGACTCTCAGTCAGCAGAGAGAAACAATAACAAAGAAAAGCCGATCAAAGAGTAGTAAACTAGTAATCACAAGACAGTGTAGATGATCCGACCCTGTGCAGTGCCAAGAATGCCAATATTTATAGTTTTGAATAAAATAAAGGTTAGTAATTAGGAAGGAAAGAAATCAGTAAAAATGTGTATCATTACCAGGAAATTTTCTTTGAAAAGAGCCGTTGGTAATTAATGCAAACAACCAAGGTACTGAAGTTTTGGGAAAAATTAGTTCCATATAATTAGTAAAATTCGAAAATTAAACTTCTTTTCAAATCCGAAAATCAAAAGAAATATACTGTAATTTGAACTTCCAAAATCAAAATCAGATTAATATAAGAAAAGAAAGAATAGATGACGCACTTACCTCAAAATCTGTCAAGATTCATCTAATGGATGCCAAATAGAAAGACGAAACTTCATACGTGACAACGATTTGGATTAAATATGGAGGTAAAATCTTGGTTACGAATCGAGCTCACTCACAATTCAGTTACCTAATTAATTAAGGAAAGAAGTAAGAAGGAAAAAGGAAAAGAAGGAAAGAAGAAGAAGAAAATATAAATTAAGGAAGCAAATCAAAAGATTTGAAGGAAGAAATGAAGAGAGGGGCGTTGAATGGTTTGCTAGCGACGAGGTTGACGGGATTTTCAAGGAAATTGGGTTTTGTTTAGAGGGTTAGGGGAGCTGGCAGATATGCTAAAGGAAATGGGTTTGGAGCTTAATTGATTATTGGGTTAGGCGTAAGTTTGATAATTGAGTTACTACTGAATTAAAATGCCATAGTAATAAAGTAATTAGGAATGATAATTAATAAAAAATAAAAAAAATAAGATACAAAAAGTTGAAGAAAACAAATAGTATTTTATATTAATATTTGAACAAGCTAAAGAATAAACTATAAATGCTTTATATTTTTAAAAGTTGCTAATATGAAGTAAAGAAAATGTAATAACAACAACAACAATAACAACAACAACAACAACAACA
Source organism: Nicotiana obtusifolia (assembly GCA_002018475.1). Classification (NCBI taxonomy): domain Eukaryota; kingdom Viridiplantae; phylum Streptophyta; class Magnoliopsida; order Solanales; family Solanaceae; genus Nicotiana; species Nicotiana obtusifolia. The sequence continues at coordinate 16,803 of MCJB01000370.1, read as the reverse complement.
ACAACAACAACAATAATAATAATAATAATAATAATAATAATAATAATAATAATAATAATAAAAGTTGTAGTACTTGTAATAATGCATGAAAAAATGCTATAAATATTATTACGACTCTTAAATAAAATAGTAGCTCATTAAAATAATATGGAATAAGGATGGACAAAATTGGATGTTAATATTAGTCGCCACGACTAGCTACACGTTTTTAGCCTCAAAGATCTTTACCTTCTCAACCAATTCTGCATGTTCCCACTTTAGGATCGAGGCCTCCTTCTGAGCTTTTTCCAGCTCATCATGGAGAATCGAGAGGTCTTTAAGAGCCTCGTCCTGCTGATCGCTAAGAGCTCTATATATGTCCTTTTTCAGGACCTGCTCTTTGAGCTCGAACTCGAGCATGCTAACCTCCTAGCGTACCGGAGAAAGCTTTCATAGTGAAGCACTGAAGTCTGAAAACAACGAGTGTTAGCAGAAGACATCAAAAACCTAAGTGAGATTTACAAAGGGATTGACGTGTTACCCGGTTCAGCACCTGCTGCGCCTCTTTGAAGAGGCTCGACGTGCCTACCTCCTTCATCTTTGCCTGGTCCTCCTCAGTCACCAGGTATCGGAGGTAGTTGGCTACGCCCACCGGAGCGAATAGGACCCGGGCATCCTCCAGGATTAAAAGAATGACCATTCTCTTGCGTTTGGGGTCCACGCTCGGAGCAGGAAATTGGTTCACTAGTTTTGGGCTCGAACTCAGCCCGCCAGCTCCTAAGAGCACATCCTTCTTCGGGACCTCCAGGTGACCAACCCCGAAAAAATCCTCCAGTGGCCATATTCATGCAGTCGAAAAACGTGTTGAGGGCATCGTCCGGGCCCTACGCTCCTTGCTTGACTTCTCTTTGCCCCCTTTGGCCTCTTCGAGCATAGACTCGGTATAGGAGCGCGTCTCCGCGAGGTCAATAACATTGGTTGTCCTTCGGAGTAGGAGCGGGTTCCTGGGAGGCCACATCCTCCATCTCTCCCTCTGGTTCCCGAGTTAGAAGGGAATCGACCTCATGATTCTTTTTCTTAGTCGTCGCCTGCTCCCCCTCATTAAGGATCAACCTATGAGCGACGAAAAGGTGGTCATCTTCGGGCTCATCCCTTAGCCGGTAAAGAGCATCAAAGTCTGGTACCCTGGACTTAGTGCTCTTTTTGGGCCTCCGGACCCGGATGGCCACCATTTTCTTCTTCTTCGCCTCGGCGTCCAAGGAACCCGAAGACTTTCTCTTCTTCTTCTTCTTCTTCTTCTCCTCCAGCCCCGGGCTGCCCTGAAACGGAGGGCTCGGCAAGGCGATGGCAGATCCTCATCCTCATCCAACGGCCTAAGTTCAGTGGCCTTAGGCAAACCTATAAGAAAAGAGAAAAGGTTAGAGCATGGTGATGATTATTCAAATAAGAACCTCACCATGAGAATGGGCCTCTCATTTGCCCTTCGAAAGCTTACGCCATGCGCGCTCAGAGTATGACATCTGCTTGCATATCCCCTCAATCCACTCCTCGAATCGAGGGATTGCATCAGGAACTTGGGCAACAGCTGCACGACCACAAGCACAGGCAATGAGAGAAAGAATTAAAAAAAAGAATACTCAAGAAAGACAATACTTACGGGATACGTTCCATTCCTCGGGGATCGACAGGAACTTAGGAAGGATCAAGTCTTCGGTTTTCACCAGAACGAATATCCCCTGCCAACCTCGGTCTCGGTCCTCGTTGATTCTTGAGAAAGGAGCCTTGCTTGCTCGGCGAACGGGCTTGATCAGTCCTCCTCGGAAGATTCAGGGACTGTATAGGCGGAGTAGGTGGTCGAGGGTGCCGAGGAGCTTTAGTGTTGTTCACGAAATGGTGTAAGAGGATCACGACCCTTCAGAAGGATGAGTGGATTTTTCAAGGCACACCTCGTACCTTTTGCAAAAAGTAAGGACTATGGGGTCCGCTGGAGCGAGCGTAAAGGGGTAAGTGTAAACACTCAGATACCCCTTCACGTGAGTAGTGATATTGTCATTGGGCCCGGGAACAACCATGTCCTTAACCTCCCATTTACAGTCCGCTCGGACTATGGGGTAGGGTCTTTTCAGTGACGGAGCATATGTATCTCCATGCTCTCTCGCCTCGGTCTTGTTGGCTAGAGGCCTTCTCGACCTTGAAATCGTTCCTGATAAAGCAGCTCCCGAGTATGAAGCTCTTCATGGGAGGTTCCTGAGCCACTGCAGGAATGGCCCCCTAGGCATTCGCGGCCGGGTGGAAAGATGAAGGAGCAGCCTGCTGAGGCACTAACTTGGAGGTTTTTGCCATTCAATTTGTGAAATATGAAGGCGTAAGAAGAGTATGAAGGTTTGAAGAAAAATATAAAGATTTGAAGATGGTATGAAGGTATGTGGGTCTGGATTGAAGGTTCGAAGAAGATGTATGAGGATGAAGATGAAGATATGAAGGTTCAAAGAACAAAGTATGAGGAATTGGAGAAGTTGAAAACTGTTTGAAAGTTCGGGGATAAAACTAGAGTCGGAGAGTAAAAGAAGTGAAAAAGGTTGAAGCTTTCATAGGAAAAAAACAATCAAAACGCGACGTTTCGCATTCAGAGGCAGCCAGACATTAACTAACACGTGTCGAAGTCAGAACGACGTGACTGATGGGACATTTCAGTTACCCGTCATCTCAATTGCAACGTACGAAGAAAGGAACCGGGGTTCATCTATCGTTTCCCATCGTTTCGACAAACCTACTCTCCAGAAAACGAGGGGACTATCTGTATACGGGTAAATTGGGGACAATTTACAAACCCTGATTTTCTGGTGAAGAAGACGGAAGAAGGGCACGGACGCACGAGGTTGAAATCGAGGCTGGGAGTTTGTATCGAGATCCATGAAAGGTGAACAATGTGTTCATCATCGGGCGTGATAAAGCAACGTTCCCCGGACCCAGAACGAGCACTAAGACCTCGAGGGCAAACGGTTACGCACGACCGATAGAGGACCGTGATATCCGTACCTAACTGAATATCACGATGGAGATCTCGTTCGATGTCGGTTACAGATCTGTAATTAAAGAGAAAGGAAGATTTTTATCTTTTTTAGACTTGTACTAGGGATGAAACTCTCCTACTATATAAAGAAAAAAAATTTCTTTTGTAACACGCGAATCAAAGTAATACAAATTATTCTCTGCTTTCTAGCTACTGTAAAAATTCTTATTTAATTGTTATGTTCTTTGTTAATAACCGGGCTCGAGCCAAGGGTCAAGGGCAAAAATACTGTTTAACCTAGGATCGGGCTAGGCCATAACATCATAACTGGTTTGATAGTTGATTTTGTCTTTAATTTATTTCTAATATTCTTGATTATTTGTGTTGAATCAATCCATATATCCTCAAAACTACGTACGAATTTAATTGTTATCCAATTTAAGGATAAACATCTCCAAAGTAATATATTAAGAAAATGTTAGACAAAAAAAAAAGCCTAATAATCACATTTATTTCTTAGAGACGACACAAAAACCAAAATTAAAACCAATTTTTCCAAAGATCAAACCCTTCTTTTATTTCAACAAAGGCAAGGGAACTCATTAATTTAAACAAACAGGCAAGGGAACTTTGTGCATCAATTACAAAGTGGAAATAACTTCTCACGAAAACAGATTAGATTTACAACTTAATTTAAAGACATAAGTTGATGGTTTTACAGCTTAATAATTTAAAGAGAGTAAATGTTGGCTTAAAAAAATCATAAACTATGGATAGATAGAAGTTACACTCTTCATTTAGTTAATTTATGATCAAACATTATGTCGGCACTTAGATTGAACATAATGTATGTGTTTGGCATTATTTTAAATTAATTCGAGTCCTTTTTTGTTGCATCAATTACTGCTCAGAAAGGGCAGCTGAAAATATCAGGAGGAAGACAACAAATTAAATTAGCAATCACGAATCAGATGAAAATATCTGTTGTCTTTTAGTTTTGGTAATTAAACAAAACGTGAAAAGTAGGAAAAAATATCCGGGGGAATGCAACAAATTAAATTACAAAGTGTACGATCTTAATTATCATGCATTAAATTGAATTTTGTAATTGTGTTTTTTTTCTTTTAATTTTAATCAAATCATATCTTCAAAGTAGATGAAACTTAAATCGTAAAGACTTTCATACGACAACGATGACGACAAAAAATCAGTGAACTTTTACAAGTAGAGTCTAGGGACGGTAGAGCGTACACAGACTTTATCCTTATTTTGAAGGAGTAGAGAGGTTATTTCCGATAGACCCTCCGCTCAATATATCAGTACCAGTAACAGAAATCAAAAAAATAATAACAGTATCGCAAGACTTTCACATGACGTGTCCAAAAAATATATAAACGAAGAAATTGTGAAAGATAAGCAAATGCTGGAGACAAATCAGCTTGATAAGTTTATGACATAAACACGTCATCAACGACTCGGATCCTACTAGGATATAATGCACCCATCTCCTAAAGGTTACATCTTGTTAATAAATATTATATTTTTAAGTTTGATCATATGATGTCTGATTCTCAGTAATCTATTTAGATCAAATTCCTGTCGAATAATCCATTTCCACTCAGAGATTGTAGTATAATAATTACTGAATTCCTCCAAGGCATATTTTAGTTTCAAAGCATGAAAGAGATTAGAAGAACTCTTGTGATAGATTTGCTACACTAGTTCAATGTCAAATAAGACTAACATTTCAAACATACTAGTTTTATCTTCTAGTAGCGGGCACAACACTGAAATTATATTCATTTTAGTTTTACACTTAAGGTGTGTTTGGTACGGAACATGTTATTCCCAGATTATAATGATGAGATTATACTAATGAAATTAAATAATAATGAGAATATTTAGTGAATATATTTTTATTCGTCATTTGGTTCATTAGACTAAAAATAAGTTATACGAAGTATAATATAAATGTGTTTGTTGTATACTAGATTAGTTAGGATATACTTCTATTTTCAAATCTTAAACTTGAATTATTTAAGACTTTGGAGAAAGAGCTTGGAGAAGGACATCTTTATCATTTTAGTATATATCCCGGAATCAATCAATCTCCGAATTATTATCTCATCCTTAATGTGGAATAGAATAATATTTAATTATGAAAGTAATTAATCCTGAAATTACTAATTTTAAATTTAAATTTTTTAATCAAACACAAAATAAAATAATCTTATATTTAATCCGGAAATTATTATCCTTTATTATGCATACCAGACGACCCTTAAAAGTGTGTATCAATGTGAAAGATCCCTTCTGATGTATGTGGGTGTTATAAAGTGATTTAAAATGTTTTTTATTTTCATTTGTTTTGTTGGGTTAAATATTGGGAAAATATCTTTCCACTAAAAGTATTATGTCAACTAGATGCACGTAGTTTTTCAGTAGACCCAAATTTCCATCGATAACACAATTAAGATTGTGATAAAACCAAATCTTGAAATATTAGAATTAACAAGTTGTTGGGTAGTGTGCATATGATGAAGTGAATAACAATCGTTCTCCAAATTATTGCTTTCATCAATCAGAAAAGGAGATCGGTAGAGCATCTCTCTCCAATTCAAACAAGACAAACGTATACTAACAATAGTTGAACCAATCTGCCCAATTTTGTTAGAAAGACACATGCAATCATGTTACGTAATTTAATTATGTTTTACCAAGACAAGCTTGAGATAGGTCGCAATGTTTCTGCTTTTCGTAATTGCGTTGCTCAGAAACTAATGCTTTATCGGTCGGTACACCTTGTATAGCTTCTTTACTTCTGGAATTAGGATTCTTCATTTTCATACGCCACCTCCTCCATATCAACACATATTTGACCTGAAAATCTCGATATGGGATTTGCTTCTCTTCACCTGTTGAATATCTCAGCAAGACTAATTAATAGGAGCAAACTAAACGTAACCCCAAAACTTAATTGCTTCGCACAAACAAAACTGTGAATACCTTGAAAATTCACCCCATCCCCAGCATTTCAGGCTAGGAAAAACTGCTTCCTGATTAACTAGGAGCTGCTTATGGTAAATGATAATGCGGATATATCAGATATCCAGATCAGCTACAATTGTAAAAATTATACAATATGACTCACTCCCACTGTGGGAATGCGCAAAATATCACATAATTATTCTGTCCAAATGATTATCAGCACCATATTGACCATTGAATACATGTTGCGATCAAACACACTCGAGTAAGTATACGTAGTTGTCAAGTAATAGAGTAGTGAGTAGAGTATCGTTTCCATGGAGACTTATGATTAACTTTTGACTAATTCAAACTCAACTAACTTATCAATCCAAGAGATTTCTCACAAAATACGTAAGTGACTAATTTACTACCTAAGAAACTATCAAGCAATGAAATAACTAGAAATCAACCACAATACTTATGCAATTTCGGTTAACAATCAGTAGGAGAGGATATTCCAGGGTCATAAGCTAGCTAACAATCTTGTTGCATTCTTGGGTTAAGATGACTAATTGATTTATCTGGATTGTTGATTGACAGGGTTGATATTACTCATAAGAATCTGTCGAGTTCTTACTCGCCTATTCAAGCTATCTTAATGCCTATATGTCTATGGAATTAAGACTAACAAGAATGTATTTATACTTCATGTATTTCAACCAAGCAAGGCAATTAGGTATATTTCTATCCTAATTGCGAATCTGTTCCCTGATGCATGGGTTCAAGAACTTGCTCTATTTAATTCTATATGCAATCTAGAATTCTCACTTTCAAGTTCAACTCTAATTCGTAGATAGTATTTCACCGTTAGCTACTCAGCAAAATAATTAAAAACAGAATTAAACAAATAACCCAATATGATAAAATCAAACTCGTCAATTTGAACTTCAAACGTCAACATTCATGTAGCACCATGGCCCCGGAACAATAGGGTTCTTAGCCACTCATTGTCACACCTCTTTTTTGTACACCCCTGTGAGGAGTATATAAAAGAGTTTTTCCAATTTAAATGACATTATTCGAAATGGGATTATTTAATTAATTTTCAGAGTCGCCACTTGGAATATTTAATTGGTGTTCCAAGTCACCGATTTTTATCCCAAATCGAGAAAAATTTTCGACTTTCCTTATGAAGTCTGCGAACCAGAAATTCTAAGTAAGGAATTCTGTTAACCCGAGGGAAGGTATTAGGCACCCTCGGATTCCGTGGTTCTAGCACGGTCGCTCAACTGTTATAATCGAATTATCTGATTTTAATACATGTTTCTAGCCTATGGTATATTTAACTTTAACCACTTTTATGATTATTGGAGAATTGCAACGTTAATTAAAATATGTCACGAACCACGTCACATAAATGCACCGTAATTCGTAACACATTTTAGTTAAACATCGAGATTTGAATTTGGGTCACATAAATGCGTACCCGAGTTTAGGAAATTGAGTTATTAAAATAACGCGCCTAAAGCAAGCTACGCGTTTTTAGCTTTTCGAGGGCCATGAAATTCACTGAATAGCACACCTCGGTTTTCTAAGGATTTTAATATTGATTGATGAGGGCCATGTAATTTGAAATTTCATTTGGCATGGCACGACTCAAATTATTTCACCTAAAGGCACCCTCGAAATTGACATTGTTACTATGTCACGGGAACCGTACCCATAGTCACAATGTTGTTAATCGCGCCTAAAAGCAAGTAACGAAAGTTGAGGCATTTAAGACTTAATTATTACAATCTTGTATTTAACTATTAAGAGGGCCATAGGTGATCGTTACTAATTATATGGCTCACCTCTATTAATTAAGCAAATCTTTATGTCTAAAGTGTCAAAGCCAATAACAGTAGGCTTAGTTGGTTTCTAGTTAAGCAATAGGTCTACTTAGGCTCCAGGGTCTTAAAATAGGCCGATCAACATAAGCCCAATTACAAACATAGCCATTAACTCCATAAAACAACTATATTATGAATTTTACACTAATAGCACTATTTCCATAACAGCAGCCATCCTTTAAATTTTAACATTAATACTCGAAAACAGCCAGAGTTCGAATTTTACACTAACTTCAGAAATAGCCATGATTTAAAGTTTATCACTAATTCCTGATTTTGAGTTTTTATATCAATTTCAGACACAGTCATACTTTGAATTTTAGTTCTAAATCCAGAAGAACAGTGTGCAGGTTTCAGAAGTACTCATGCTTTGAACTTTACACTATTTCCAGAACAACATCCATGTTTTAAATCTCAGAAATAGCCTAATTTCAAATAGAACAGGTTTTAGGCAAAACAAGCGTCAATTTTAGGCTTAAATGCTGTTGAAATGGGCCAGATCAGGGGTAGGACCTATACCAACCTTAAACAAGATTGCATTTCAGAAACGGGCCACAAATGTAGCCCACACATCACAACGAAAACAGAATTCAGTGTGTATTCATTTGCATGAACTCTACCAGATTCAATACTACCTATACAATTATAAGGAAGATATTAATTACAAGTTCTCAACCAATTCGAACAAATTAACATAACTATAAACTCATTGATTGATTACAGAACTGGTATGCTAAGCTATTACAGAACTCCATCATGCAGTCTTAGAATTTTACAAAATACTGCCTAAATCCAGCATAATACAGTGACCAATAACCTGCTCTTTGCTCCTTCTTCAAATTTAAGTTTTAACCAGTCAGAACAGAAGAGATGAGATGTGCATTATTTCCTACTGTAATTAACTTCGAGAATGTCAACTAACTATTCTGTTTTGGTCGAGCAAATACTGATATGCAGTACATTAGGTGTTCTATATTACAATAGTAATGTTATTAACATAAGACCACCAACTATTGATAACTACTAACAATTTAGGAGTAGTTCTGAACCAGAACTTCAATCAGATACAATGCAAACAGAAATAGTTATCAGACATGAGTGAACAAACTAAGCAAAGCAAACAGAACCTCGAGGAAAAGAGAACATGCATTACAATAATCATTCAATGATCCACTACTAATAACCGATCTGAGTTCATCTATTCATCATTTCAGAAATTGAGAAGAATTCAGATAGATTAAGCCAGTAAACATGTCAACCTTGCAGTACTAAACAGTAAATAACTCACTTCATTCATGATTTTAATTTGAAATTAAAGGGGGATATTTGAACATACCTATATAAAGCAAACACCGAGCAACTTTGACACAGAAGCAGCAAACAAGCAGCGACCAGCAACTTGGTGAACTTTGAAAACACAGAAATGCAACAGGGACTTTAGTCAATCACTCGAAATTCTAATGCCTCTTTTAAACTTTATTTTTCTTTCTTTCAAACGAAATAGAACAGTGAAGAACCGAGCCTCAGCTAATTTTTGTGATTACTGTATATCTAGTCTCTGTTCTCTCCCTGTAAAAATCTCCCCTCTCAATGAGAGTCTGATCCCCCTTTTATATGCAAAAAATCAGAATTTTTTTTTTTTATATTTTCTGTTATCCAAAATCCCACTCACGATATCCTCCTCCCCCTCAATCTGTTTTGCATGTGCCTGTAACCAGAACGTTCCCCCCC
>MCJB01000369.1:0-19089 GCA_002018475.1 Nicotiana obtusifolia | reverse complement strand
ATATATATATATATATATATATATATATATATATATATATATATATATATATATATATATATATATATGACAATAGAACTTAACTGGCATAACCAACTCAAAAGGGATTTACATAGATACATGGGGGTCGATAAGGCCGTCATGATGAACTGACATGTCATAACTAAAATTATACATAGGATATTGTCTACAAAGCCTCAATGGAAACAAGATCATAGTATATAGGCAAGAACAGGGCCCCTTACGTTCCCGTAAAACATATAACATATACAAAACCCTGACTCGACAATACTCCAAGAAGAAATTTAGCTCACCAACCAAAAGCTGATATTTGAGGCAGCCTACAGTGGAGGATCCTCGCGTCGTCTACTTACACGTGCATGTTATGAAACATAACGTCCCAAAGTAAAGGGACGTCGTACAAAGAATGTACTAAGTATGTATGGAAGAAATGAAACATAACAATAAGATACTATCATTGAGAGGATAAGAGTCAACATGTAACCTCTGACTTGCCGCTGAGGGCCATAACATATGTATATATATATATATAGTTCAAACTACATCATTATTGTGACGTTAATTGCCCAACTGATTAGTGGTAACTGCCCGACCAGCTATAGCTCGGAGGTAAATGTGTAACTTCCCAACTAGTCGTAGCTTGGTGCTAAATGCGTAACTATCCAATCAACGTAGCTCAGTAGTAAATGTGTAACCGCCCAACCGGCCGTAGCTTAATGGTAAATAAAGATGCATAAATTGCCCAACTGGCTTTTGTTCGATGGTAAAATAGGAGTACAATAGCCAAATCGCTATACCTTCTTTATATGTATGCATAACATTAATTCATATTCTTACGAAAGTGTAAAACTTTTAGAGAACTTTTTAAGATCTTTAGGACTTCCTTCACATGACGTAAGGCCATTGCAACTCCGATTATATTATGAATATGAACATCATTACCATAAGCATCAACTAGACATAGAATCTAATACATAATGTACTTGAACAACATCATGATGAAGTGAATGACATGGGTGTTCATTCTTATTAAGAGTGGAGTTATTTTGGAATAATGTTCTTTTATATTTTATTTTATCTTAAAACATGCCAAAAAAAGAAAATATTTAGCCTTAACATACCTGATCTTAACTCACTAGCTCAGAGATTAACTCGTATCCGCTTCACGATCTATACGATAACAAGAATGCTACTATCGTCAACCATACGATCAATTTTCTTAATCGCATAAAGGAATGTAACCTATCGTACAACAGAAAGGACAGAATTACCCATGTTCTTATCACTCCCTTAAGCCTACCATAGGCAAGATAACGCAACAACACAACTAGCAAATCCTATAAAAAGTTTTACAACCCAAATAATGATACAAAGAGCAGAAAGCTCCGCTACGATTATCAAACACTTTTGTAATATTATATTCCCTTCAAAACACATGTCAATAACAACAAAAATATTATACACAAGTTACTCTAACAATTTTTAGCCACAACACAACTTAGAAAATTACAAAACAGTCGATACAACAACAATAACTTCAAAATACGATTACCCGCTATTAACTCCATATTTCTCATCTCAAAATTTAGCTATGACCTGGACGAATTTAAATATATAAAGAAGAGGAGAATTCTTATCTCATTTGGCTTCAACAACACCCAATCCAATCTTTATTTAATGCAAAACCACATCCACTCCAAGAGCGAGAAGAAGAATGACGATCCCGCAATCTTTACGAACTTTCGAGCCCCAACTTGCATAAATTACTCTTTGATTATGATCTATATGGTGTGTGTGTATATATATATATAGAGAGAGAGAGAGAGTTGATATGTAGGGAGAAGGGTGAGGTAAGTTGAGGTAAGTTGGATTGAAAAGTTTCATCCAAAATGAGAATTATTATAATAAATTATGTCTAATGGGCCGTGAGGTCCACACACTTATCATCTTTTAAATGAATACAACCCCACCAAATAGTGCCACCAATTAGTAAATGTTATGAGTCATACACGTACGTCTTCCCAATATGCTATGTGGAAAAGGTTTTTCCACTCACTTCTTTATCCATTAATTAATTACTTTATCTTCATTACACACCCTCTCTTAATCAACTACACACATAATTAATTTCTTCATTTTAATTCACTTAAATAATAAATCATTTTATACACGTTTATAAACTTATTCTCACTATCGTGTAATATAATTCTAGTCCATAGCCTCCTTATACACGCCAAATATAATTCTCAATCACTATCGTCACACTTTTATGTCCTACATTATTCGTTACTTCATCTATTTATACACCATGTTCTTTATTTGCATACTTTAATATGACCAAATTTCTTTGTGGTTCGGGTTTACTTACATACATCAAGCAGCTCAAGCTATAGCCTGAAAGCATGGGGTATTACATTGACAAAACTTATTCTCTTCGATTTGTTGACCTCTAATCCTTACGACACTTCCTCATCACTTATCAAACTTACCATAACCACTTATAACCTCAAAAATGATCTTATCCATGAACTTATTTCAATTAACTTACGACAAATCCAACGTACAAAAGTATGGGAGGTAACAAATCCAAGTTTTTGAGATGCTGGTTGTATTGTGTTGTTGTCTCGCCTATAGTAGGCATGAGGGAGCAGTAAAATCAGGGGAAATGCTACCCGTTTTATCTTAGAATTGAGTTATCATTTGAGATACATGGTATACTAGCGCTATCTAAGTTGTACATGTATTTCTTTGTTATAGGGTTGGCGCGCTAGTTGTCATAAGCTCGTTTTTTAGTTGAATTGACGACTTGAGGTATGTTAAGGCTATCCCTTCTTTCCTTTTGGCATGATCCATATGATACAAACGAAACGAGAAAACACGAAACTTTCACAAATGACTCTATTTTTAGAAGTACTAGGGGTGCCTATATTCTGGATTCCCCATGTGTCCTATTAATATATCGTCTGTTCGTAGGTCTTAGAAAATACGTAAGTTGATAAAGTTTATTTCGTGATATTAACCGAAGGCATATTGATCTTATGACATTCCGAGAGATGGACTTACTTCTTATGCATTATAATTATTTATACATGTTCATTAACCCATGACCATATGGAGTTATATACGTGTGTATTATATGTATATGGGATATGGGGAAAGGTTATGGCGTTATATACGCACCACCACCTGATCAGCTGGTATACGTTGATGATTTCGCCCAAAGAGGCCGAGATGATATGATGGGGTGCCCTCACAGGCTTGATGATGTTATGTAAGCATATACCTATGCATGATATGACATTTATATGCATATCCATGACATCATAAATGTTTCATGATTCACAGAGCTATTGAGACTTACAGGTTGAGTTCTTTACTCCATGTTTCTTTCATGTCTTTTATATACTGCTTTCATGCCTTACATACTTGTTACTTTATTTGTACTGACGTCCCTTTTGCCTGGGGATACTGTGTTTCATGCCTGCAGGTCCCGATAGACAGGTTGAGAGTCCTCCTAGTAGGCTATCAGCTCAGCAGAAGGTGTTGGTGCACACGTGCTCCGGAGTTTCCTATTTGGTCAATATTATTTGGGCATGTATTGATTGGTATGGGGCCCTGTCCCGACCTTTATGACGTTTATGTACTCTTTGATGCTTGTAGACATATGTCATGTATATAGATACTTGCATGGCCTTGTCGGCCTATGTTTTGAGTGTACAAATGATCATGTCGGCCTTATAGGCCCGTATGTCACAGGTATAAGTTTTTATATCATGTTGGGTCATCCTATGTCTAGTAATCCCTTATGTTTTTATTCTCATTATCTCATGAGGGCCCTTCTGGCCCACTTACCCATGATGGTATGATAAGAAAGATATGTTATGTTCGTACTCGGTTGTATAAGGCACCGGGTTCCCGTCGCGGCCCTGCGATTTGGATTGTGACAAAATACCCTCTTGATACTCATTATCCAAGATCTTAAAGATTTGTAACCTCCAATATAACATGAGTAACTTACTTTATGTACTTTCAAAGATGATCTCATTTCTGAGCTTACATCAATTGACTTACGACATACTTTTACGTACGAAAACATGGGGTGTAACACTTGTGTGTGTGTGTGTGTGTGTGTATATATATATAGTGCCATAGTTCTGATTAAATTATAATCTTGTCGTTAACTACCCAACTAATCAATGGTAACTGACCAACTAGCCGTATCTCGGTGGTAAATGCGTAACTGCCCAACCAGTCGTAGCTCGGTTGTAACGGTGTAACTGCCCAACCGACCGTAGCTCGGTGCTAAATGAGGATGCATGAATTTCTAGCCGGTCGTAGCTCGTGGTAAGATAGGAGTACAATAGCCAAATCTCTATACGTTCTTTATATGTATGCATAACATCAATTCTTATTTTCACGAAAGTGTAAAAGTTTTAGAGAACCTTTTAAGATCTTTAGGACTTGTTTGGAGTGACGTAAGGTCATTACATCTTCGATTACATTATGAATACTAACATCATCACCATAAACATCAACAAGACATAGAATCACATACATAATGTACTTGAACAACATCATGAGAAAGTGAATGACTTTGGTATCCCTGCTTACTAAGAGTGGAGTTAATTTGGAACAACGTTTGCTTATATTTTGTTATCTTAAAACATGCCAAGAAAAGAAAAGATTTAGCCGTAACATACCTGGTCTTAACCCACTAGTTCAAGAGCTCAACTGGTATCTGCTTCACGACCTATACGATAACAACAATGATACTATTATCATCTATACGAACAATTCTTTTCATCGTAATGGAATGTAACCTATCCTACAAAGAAATGGACAGCATTTTCCATGTTTTTATCACTCCCTTAATCCTACCATAGTCTAGGTAACACAACAACACAACTAGCTATTCCCATGACAAGTTTTATAACCCAAACAATGAAAACACAAGCGGCAAGCTCAGCTACGATTATCAAACACACATTTTCAATATTTTATTTCCTTCCAAACACATATCCATGATAACAAAAATAATATACTCAAGTTATTCCAACAATTTTCAGCCACAACATAACTTAGAAAATTGCGAAACAGTTGATAGAACAACGTCAAAATATGATTTTCCGATTAACTCCATATTTTTCATCCCACAATTTAGCTATGAACTGGACGAATTTGAATATATCAAGGAGAGGAGAATTCTTACCTCATTTGGCTTCAACACACCCAATCCTAGCTTGATTTAGTGCAAAATCATATCCACTCCAAGAACGAGAAGAAGAGCGATGACCTCGAAAATTTATGAACTTTCGAGACCCAACTTCCATAGATTACCATTGGATTATATTATATATATATATGGTATGTTTATATGTACGTATAGAGAGGGGGGGGGAGAGAGGGGAGAAGCTGATATGTAGAAAGAAGGAGGAGCTAATTTGGGGATAAGTTGGAATGTTTCATCCAAAACGAGAATTACTCTAATAAATTATGTCTAATGGGCTTTGGGTTCCACACACTTATCACCTTTTTAATAAATACAACCCCTACAAAAGACCCCACGAATTAGTAAAAGTCACGAGCATACATGTGCTTCTTCCCAAGATACCATGTGGAAAAGGTCTTTTCACAATTACTTTTTCCACTAATATAATTACTTTATCTCCATTATACTCCCTCACTTAATCAACTACACAGATAATTAATTTATTGATTTTAATTCAATTAAATAATAATTATATTATAGTTCATAGCCTCCTTATACACGCCAAATGTCATTCTCAACAACACTTTTAAGTCCTACATCATTTCTGGACATTATATTTTTATACACCATGCTTTTTTTTTTTTTTTTTTGCATACTTGAATATGAACAAAATTCATTGTGCTTGGAACTTACATACGTCGAGCGGCTCAAGCCATAACCCGAAAGCAGAGGGTATTACATTGCGAAACTTATTCTCTTTGATTTGTTGACCTCTAATTCTTACGACACTTCCTCAACACTTTCTAAATATAGAATAGTCACCTATAACCTCAAAAATAATCTTGTCCATGATCTCATGTCAATTAGGTTACAACAAATCCAATGTACAAAGGTACGTGATATAACAACTACTTCGCCGAAGTTAGTCTTAATACTTGCTGAATATATTGGGTTGGTTGTACTCATACTACACATATGCATATTCTATGCACATGCACGTGTTGGTTCCAACAGAGCTAAGGAGTATGTTTGTAGTTGTGCAATCTATCCATCTGCAGGCCTCGAAGTCAATTTTCTTTTCATGCATTAAAACTATTGGTTTCAGACAATGATGTATTTATTTCAGACCATTGTATTTCGTTACTCTTAGAGCTTATGTACTCGTAGACACCAGTTACAGGGGGTTATATTACTATTTCGTGTATTTGTATTGGTTTTAGACTTGCTTATGAAATACATCATTTAGAGTTGATAAAATGCTTCATTTCTACTATTTATTCGATAATCGTGTGATTGGTTCGCCTAGTTGGCATGTTAAGTGTCATCACGACAGTTGGTGGGACAAAAATTAAACTATTGCCATCAAAATAAGTTCAGTTACTAAGAAAATTTCATATGTTCTTATGTATCTTATATTGATCAAAACTAATGAAAAATTGAGTATTCAAGTATATATCTTTTGAAGATAAGCACCGGTTCATCAATGATAATACTAGAAAAATAAATAAACATTAAGATGAGAGGTAAAAATTACTCGTTTGATACAACAAATGATGAGCAATGGAGTCAAAAGAAACTATAAAGTGCACATGAATCTTCACAAGTTTTGATAGAAGATTGTTTTATTGTACAAGCAAAATATCCAAGACAGAGAATATTGAAAGATGGTCATCCAATTGAGGGCATATGTGAAACTTGCTAGGCATGAAGAAGCTATTAATGTTCAAATAAGAAAGAATGAAGCAACGGAGAGGTTGCCAAAATTTCCACAAAACAAAATTTTGAAGAAAATTGACAAGCCTCGAGATAAGATGCAAATGAAGCAGAAAACAAGGCATAATTTTTTGTTGACAATCAAGAATGGCAACAACATTGAGAAGTGATTCAAGCTTACTGCAAAACATTATTAGCTATCTCACACCACCAGAACCCTTTCGATACACCAATTGAGTTCACTTCTATTAGTTGTTTTGTTTTTCTTTGTTATTTCATATATCCTCTCAACTTCGTAAAATCCAACAACTGATATTAGAGACATCCTCTTAAGTATAACGACCTAACCGATCGTTTTAAGTACTTTAGCCCTGTTTCCCCTGTTTGATACTTTACATATGTGTAATTATAGTTGCGTGACTTGCCGAGGTGACTGGTTGAATTTCAGGAGAGTTTTGAATTGATTTGGGACACTTAGTCCCTTGGTTAGAGGCTTGAGTTGTTAGAGTTGACTGGATTTGACTTTTGTGTAGACGACATCGCAATGGTATTTTGATGATTCCAATAGCTTTATATGGTGATTTTGAACTTAGGCATATGTCCGGATGTGAATTTGGAGATTCGTAAGTTATTTTTTAAATTGATGAAAGTTGGAATGTTGAAGGTTTGGAAGGTTGATAGGTTCGACCCAAGGTTGACTTTATTGATATCGGGTTCAGATTGTGATTTCGAGAGTTCTTATAGATCCATTATGTTATTTGGGACTTGCCTACAAAATTTGAGGTCATTTAGAGTTGATTAGGCTTGTTCGGCAAGTTTGGAATTTGGAAATATTCATTAGTTCATTAGGCTTGAATTGAGGTGCGATTCGTAATTTGATATTGTTTTGTGTGATTTGAGGCCTCGAGTAGGTTCATGTTATGTTTTGGGATTCGTTGGTATGTTTGGACGGGGTACTAGGGGCCTCGGGTGTGTTTCGGGTTGAGTTCAGATCAATTGGGGACTTAGAGGAATTGTTGATAGTCTGCTAAGATCTGGTGCTTTCGCACCTGCGTTGTTTGGGCTGAAGGTGCGGCACCGCAGATGTGGTGATTAGATAGGGAAGTTGGGTCTGCGGGTGCAGATGTAGTGCAGATGTGCAAACGTACAAGCGAGACGCCTCCGTAGAAGCGAATTTGAGGTGGTTGAGCAGGGATTGCAGGTGTGGTGCTGTGTCTGCAGAAGCGAAAGCGCAGGTGCGCATTTTGGTTTGCAGGAGCGGAATTTCTATGTCATAAGTGAAATTCTCATCTGCGATGCATTTTCCGCAGATGCAGAGTCACAGATGTGACTGAAGGACCGCTGATTTCTATGATGTGTTAAGTGACGTGTACATGTTATGACGAGTGTGTATGCTGGCACTATGTATGCCTTTGACTGGAATAGAACGTAGGTAATCAATATGCCTAAATGTGATAAAGAACTTTATCTGAAACTTGTGAAATCACTTGATGTCTATTTTATCATGCTCATTTCATTCACATAGCCATAGACACGCTTTATCTATTTCACATCCCTTCGCTTCTATGATTATTTGTTATGTCCTCATGCACCGTTGTTGAAAGTTGTGAACTTATACTTTGATGACATTTTGGTAGTTTTGTTGTGATATTGTGGCACTTGGTATTATTGTTTTATGGTATCATGCTACTTTTGGACATGTTGACCGGATTGATTGGGGGTGTCTGCACGAGGTTTCGCCGGGTGAATTCTTTGTCCATGGTTGTGCGTGTGGGGCGGAATAAGATTGGGGTTATCTCGGGTTTCCCACGTGGCATAATAAGGGTGGTTACATACGCATGTGGCGAAATAAGGGTGGCATATCACTTTATGTGCAAATGCAGCATAATAAGGGTGGAATTTTGATGATGTTATGTGATATTTTGAGGTGTCTTCATTGTTGTTGTGATTGTGTTGAGACGGGGCTGTTATTCTTATTTCAAAATTGTTCTGAATGTCTTTGTTTTGCACTTACATGCAATAAATGATTGTATTTGACATTTCATCACATGCCTTTCCTCTATTTGATGTTGCATGATCAAAGATAAGATTTGCTATACAGTATTGTTAATATATGTTCTAAAGGAGTTGTGATTATTGTTTTCAGTAACATTCCATTATCAGTCTTTCTTCGATATATTCATTGCACAGATTTTGACTAGTGAGTATCACACGATTTGAACCTCGTCTCTACTCCACCGAGGTTAGCATTGATACTTATTGAGCATCGATTGTGGTGTACTCATGCTACGCTTCTGCACATCTCTTTGTGTAGTCCCAGGTACTTCGGACTGAACTAATTAGCAGTGAGCCATTGCATACTCACTGGAGGCTTTAAGGTTCCCTGCATGATCTGACCGTAGGCCTTGGAGTCGCCCTCTTGTTTCATTTCTACTGTTTATGTATTTCAGACAGTTCTGTACTTTGATGTTGATTCATGTATTCAATTAGATTTCATGACACCGTACTACCTAATTCTGGGATATTATGTTAGGTGTTTGCCATTTTGGTTTGTATTTCTCTTATTTTCGCATTTATGTTAAACTTTATTTTTGTTAAATTCATGCTTTCTCTATTTATTAGAATGTTGAATGATCAGCTTACCTAGTTGGAAGAATAGGTGTCATCATGATCCCTAAGGAGGTTTTGGGTTGTCCAAAGCTGGTATCAGAGCTCTAGGTTCATAGGTTTTACGAGTTACAAGCAGGTTTAGTAGAGTCTTGCGGATCGATACGGAAACGTCTGTGCTTATCTTCAAGAGGCTCCAGAAATATTTGGAAATCTTCTTTCATTTTTTTTTCCTGCAAATTTATTGATTTCTGAGCTTGAGCTTTTGTCTTTCTATTCCCCCACAGATGGTGAGGACACGCACTATCAGATCAGATGAGCAGACACTCACGCCCCTGCTAGAGCCGCAAGAGGTTAGGGCCGAGTTAAAAGTCGATGAGGAGAACGTGCCACAGCTAAAGCACCTGCCAATGCAGCGACTGAGGAGCCACCAGTAGCTCCAGTTGGGGGGTAGGTACCTGAGGCGCCGTTACTACCCATGGCCTTCAAGAGAATTTGACACAGTTCCTAAACATGTTTGGCCACCTTAGCTCAAACAGGATCGATCCTAGTTGCACCAGCTACTTCTCAGGCTGGGGGAGGAGCTCAAACTCCCGCCGCCCATACTCTAGAGCAGCGAGTTCATGTTGATCATGCTCCGGGTGTTATGTCGATACAACCTGTACTTGCGGTTCAGCCTGAGGTCAGGCCAGTGGCATTAGAGGAGGAGTAAAAGAGGCTTGAGAAGTTCAAGAAGTATTTTCCTCCTACTTTCAGCGGTGCAGTTTCTGAGGATGCATAGGGTTTTCTGGATTAATGACACCATATTCTGTGCACTATGGGCATAGTTGAGGTGAGCGGAGTTGATCTTACTACTTTCCAGCTGACGGGTCAGCATATAGATGGTGGCAGGCTTACAAGGAGGGTAGGCTACTTGGCACAGCGCCACTTACTTGAGCTCAATTTTCTGACCTATATTTGAGGGAATTTGTTCCACCGACCCTTAGGGATTTGTGGCACACAGAGCTTGAGCAATTGGGCTAGGGGACTATGACCTTATCAAAGTATGCTATGAGGTTTAGTGAGTTTCCTTGTTATGCCCCTACCTTGGTTTCCACTACAAGAGAGAGTACGTAGATTTATCGAGGGGCTCAGTTATGATCTCAGATTCAGGATGACATGGAAGCTAGGGACATATACTCCATTACAGCAGGTTGTAGAGATTCCTAAGATATTAGAGAGTATTTGTGGCCAGGAGAGGGAGGATAAGGAGGCCAAGAGGCCTCATGGTTCTGGAGGATTTAGGGGATCTTACTCTAGGGGCAAGGTCCATCATGGCAGAGGTTTTATCAGTCGACAAGTTCAGTCTGCACTTTAGGCCACTCGTACTGCCCCAACCATTCAAGGACATTAGAGTACTGACTTTTCATAGCCATCTTCTAGCGCACCTCCTGCACGGGGTGCTTACAACGATTATTTTAGCCATTCGGGTCATACTCAGTTCCAGCATCCAGGCCCACCGAGGGGTTATTTCGAGTGTGGTGATACCAGGCACATTATTAGGTATTGTCCTAAACATAGGAGGGGTGGACCTCCATAGGGTACACAGGCCATGGTTGCTGCTTCAGTTTCTATTCCACCAGCACAACCAACCACGGGTGGAGAATAGGCGGGTAGAGGTCATCCTAGAAGGGGAGGCCCGACCCTTTGTTACGGTTATCTAAGTAGGACTGAGGCTATTACACCAGATGTTTTCATCACATGTATTGTTCCGGTCTGTCATAGGGATGCATCAATTTTATTTGATCCGGGTTCCACATAGTCATACGTGTCATCTTACTTAGCTTCATATTTGGATATATCTCGTGATTCTTTGGATACCTCTGTTTATGTATCTACGCCTGTGGGAGATTTTACTATGGTAGACCATGTCTTTCGGTCATGGTTGGTCACTATCGGGAGCTATGATATCAGAGTATACTTTTTACTACTCAATATGGTAGACTTTGATGTGATCTTGGGCATGGACTGGTTGTCGCCCTAGCACGCTATTTTGGATTGTCACGCTAAGACCGTGACAATGGCTACGCCGGGTTTTTCGCGGTTGGAGTGGAGGGGTACATTGGATTATGTTCCTGGTAGGGTGATGTCTTTCATGAAGGCACATCGGATGGTTGAGAAGGGGTGCTTAGCATATTTAGCCTTTGTGAGGGATGTTAGAGATGATACTCCTATCGTTAAGTCTTCAGTAGTGAGATATTTCTCAAATGTATTTCCAGCATGCCTACTAGTTATGCTACCCGATAGGGATATTGACTTTGGTATTAACTTGGTATCGGACACTCATTCCATCTCTATCCCACAATATCGCATGGCACCAGTGGAGTTGAATGAATTAAAAGAACAGCTTCAGGAGATGCTTGATAAGGGTTCTATCATACCTAGTGTGTTACCTTGGGGTGCACCGGTTCTATTTGTGAAGAAGAATGATGGTACTATAAGGATGTGTATTTATTATATGAAGCTGAACAAAGTTACAGTCAAGAACAAGTACCCACTACTACGCATTGATAATTTGTTCGATCAGCTTCAGGGTGCTCGAGTATTCTCGAAGATTGGCTTGTGGTCAGGGTACCATCAGTTGAAGATTCGGGATTCTGATATTCTAAAGATGGCTTTCAAGACTCGCTATGGTCACTATGAGTTTTTGGTGGTGTAATTTGGGCTGACAAATGCCCCAACAGCCTTTATGCACTAGATGAACAGTGTATTCCAGCTGTATCTTATTCATTCATCATCTTATTCATTGATGACATATTGGGGTATTCTCGCAGCCAGGATGATCATGAGCAGCATTTGAGGATCGTGCTCCAGACCTTGAGGAGAAGAAGCTACATGCTAAATTCTCCAAGTGTGAGTTTTAGCTTGATTCAGTGGCATTTTCGGGCCATGTGGTGTCTAGTAAGGGGATTAAGGTGAATTCAGAGAAGGTGGAGGTAGTTCAGAGTTGGCCCAGACCGTCTTCTGCTATCAAGATCCGTAGTTTTCTAGGCTTGGCCAGGTATTATTGTTGTTTTTTGGAGGGGTTTTTATCCATCACGATTGACTAGATTGACCCAGAAGGGTGATCCATTCAGGTGGTATGATGAGTGTGAGGAGAGCTTTCATAAGCTCAAGACCGCCTTGACCATAACTCTAGTTCTTGTTTTGCCTTCAGTATCGAGTGCTTATACAGTTTATCATGATGCTTTCAGATTGGCATTGGATATGTATTGATGCAGGAGGGTAGAGTGATTGCTTCTGCTTCGCATCAATTGAAGCCCCACGAGATGAAATACCCTGTTCATGATTTGGAGTTGGCAGCCATTGTTCACACATTGAAGATTTGGAGGCATTATCTTTACGGTATGTCATGTGAGGTATTCACGGATCATAGGAGTCTCCAGCACTTATTCAAGTAAAAGGATCTAAACTTGAGGCAGGAGAGGTGGTTAGAGCTACTAAAGGACTATGATATTACCATTCTTTATCATACAGAGAAGACCAATGTGGTGGATAATGCCTTGAGTAGGAAGGCCGAGAGTATGGGGAGCCTTGCTTATATTCCAGTTGGAGAGAAACCATTAGCGTTGGATGTTTAGGCTTTGGTCAATTGGTTCGTGAGGTTGGATATATCAGAGCATAGAAAAGTTCTTGCTTGTGTTGTATCACGGTCTTCTTTGTTTGAGCGCATTAAGGCGTGTCAGTATAATGATCCCCATTTGCTTTTCTTGAAGGACACGGTGCAACACGGTGATGTCAATGAGGTTACTATTCATGACGATGAGGTGTTAAGGATGCAGGGCCAGATTTGTGTGCCCAGTATAGATGGGTTGCGTGAGTTGATACTTGAGGAGGCCTACAGTTCGCGATATTCCATTTTTTCGGGTGCCGCAAAGATGTACCAAGACTTGAGGCAGTACTATTGGTGGAGAACAGTGAAGAAAGATATCGTGGAGTATGTGGCTAGGTGTTTGAACTGCCAGCAGGTGAAGTAGGAGCATCAGAGATCGGGTGATTTGCTTCAGAAACTTGATATTCCAGAGTGGAAGTGGGAGCGTATCACCATGGATTTTGTAGTTGGACTTCCACGAACCTTGAGGAAATTTTATGCAGTATGGGTTATTGTGGATAGACTGACCAGGTCTACACACTTCATTCCAGTCGTGACTACCTACTCTTCAAGCCAACTAGCTCAGATATATATTTGTGAGATTGTTCGTCTTCATGGTGTGCCGGTGTCTATTATATCGGATCGAGGCACTCAGTTCACATCGCAGTTTTTAAGAGTGGTGCAACGACAATTGGGAACCTAGGTCAAGCTAAGTATAACATTTCATTCCCAGACGGACGAGCATTCCGAGCGCACTATTTAGATATTGGATGACATATTACGTACCTGCGTCATTGATTTTGGAGATTCATGAGTTTCTTCCATTAGCAAAGTTTGCCTACAACAACAACTATCAGTCAAGTATTTAGATGGCTCTTTATGAGGCCTTATATGAGAAGAGATGTCGTTCTCCGCCGATTGGTTTGTGCCTGGGGAGGCTAGGTTGTTAAGCACTAACTTGGTCTGTTATGCCTTGGAGAAGGTGAAGGTAATTCAGGAGCGGCATCGTATAGCACAGTCCAGGCAAAAGAGTTATGTTGGCAGGAAGGCTCGTGATGTTGCATACATGGTGGGTGGGAAGGATCTACTCAAAGTTTCACCAATGAAGGGTGTGATGAAATTCGGGAAGAAGGAGAAGTTGAGCCCCATGTATAGTGGTCTTTTTGAGGTGCTTGAAAGGCTTTGAGGTGTGTACTACAAACTTGCCTTGCTACCTACTCTATCAAGTGTTCACCCAATATTTCACATTTTGATGTTTCGAAAGTATTATGGTGATATGTCACATGTTTCGGACTTCAGCACGGTACAGCTAGACGGGGATTTGACCTATGATGTAGAGCCGGTGGCCATTTTGGACCGGCATGTTTGAAAGTTGAGGTCGAAGAATATAGCTTCGATGAAGGTGCATTGGTGGGGTTAGCCAGCCGAAGAGGCTACATGAGAACCGCAAGGGAGATGCAAAGCAGTTATCCACGCCTGTTTGAGACTTAAATATGATTCTAGACCCGTTCGAGGACGATCATTTATTTAAGAGTGGAGAGTGTAACGACCCGACCGGCCGTTTTGAGTGCTTTAGCCCTTTTTCCCTTATTTGATGCTTTACATATGCGCAATTGTGGTTACGAGACTTGTCGGGGTGATTGGCTGGGTTTCGGGAGAATTTTGAATTGATTTGGGACACTTGGTCCCTTGGTTGGAGGCTTAAGTTGTTAGAGTAGACAAGAGTTTGACTTTTGTGTAAATGAAAACGGAATGGTTGATGATTTCAATAGCTTTGCATGGTGATTTTGGACTTAGGCGTATATCCAGATGTGAATTTGGAGGTCCGTAGGTTATTTTGGTTTGAATTGACAAAAGTTGAAATGTTGAAGGTTTTGAAGGTTGATAGGTTTGACCAAGGATTGACTTTATTGATATCGGGCTCGGATTGTGATTCTGGGAGTTGATATAGCACCGTTGTGTCATTTGGGACTTGTAAGCAAAATTTGAGGTCATTCAGAGTCGTTTAGGCTTGTTCGGCACAAGGTTTGAATTTTGAAATGTTCATTAATTCATTAGGCTTGAATTGAGAGGCGATTCATAGTTTGATGTTGTTAGGTGTGATTTGAGGCCTCGAGTAGGTTCATGTTATGTTTTGGAATTGTTGGTATATTCAGACGGGGTCTCCGAGGCCTCAAATGTGTTTCGGGTTGAGTTCGGATCACTTGAGGACTTAGAGGAATCGTTAAAAGTCTGCTAAGGTCTGGTGCTTCCGCACCTGTGTTGTTTGGCTCGCAGGTGCGGCGCCGCAAAATTGGCTAGTTGGCCGCAGATGTGGCAATTGGCTAGGGAAGCTAGGTCTGCAGGTGCGAACATGGAAGCGCCAATGTGCAATTGTAGAAGCTATTGTGTATTACCTCTTGTTATGTGCCATTGTTTGTGATATTTACATCCAGTTTAGTATTCAGTTTCGGCATTCATTCATGTATTAATGTGATCACATTCAAAAGAGAGAGCTAGCCGACCTCCCCTTGCGTGAGTGCCACCAGGGCCAGGGTTAGCTACCCCACGCTCGTAGGGGCTATTGCTTGTTGGGGAGATAGGCCGACATTCCCCCATGCGTGTTGCCAAATCTCAGGTATGCAGTGCCACTATGTGTAATTAGTTTGAAAAGTTATCTCTTTAAAAATAACTTAGTTTTTAGCTTCAATTTCAGTTACCTAACTTAATTACCAGGTTCAATTGTCAGTTTATAGTTCAGCTTGTAGTTCTAGTTTTCAGCTCATTACTTGTTTATAGATTAAATTATTTTTCTTGTTGCGTAATATCCTGTGAACCTACTTCCTTTCATATTATGATCTTTTCCGGAAGGTCTCGCTCTGCCTTTTTAGGAGGCGGCATATGAGATTTACTGGGTATTCTTTAGTGGTACTTAGCCTGTTTGGGCCTGCCACGTCGTGTGGCAGGAGTTGAGATTGTAGGCGAAGAGACACGTGGCTAGATACAGACTCCACAAACTCACTTGGTGAGCTCCGTTGATGTTTCCTAGCGGTAGCCGAATTTCTTCCACTTATGTTATTTTCCTTGGCATATTTTTTATTCCCGGGGAATGCCCCAAGTTTATGTATTCCTATTTAAATCCTTAGAGGCTCATGACTATTTGATGGGTTATGGTTCACAATTCAGCTATATTAGAATCACGTAACTCAGTTATCAGATTATTGATTTAATTCAATTTTAGTTATTCAATTTATGACACTTACACTCATCACAGACTAGTTAAGGGTTCGCTCAATGGTCGGATAGAGTTGGGTGCCAATCACGTCCTATCTAGATTGGGGCGTGATAGAATCATATTCGGAACTTCGTTGATAGGTTTAAAGAGAAAGGTAAAAGCAGTCAAGTGCCCAATCATTTGCGATGGCTAGCTAAAGGTCCTAATACATTGGCCAAACGGTATACTAAATATTTTATTAATAGTTACATATTTCATACAATGACGCGGGATGCCCCGTTGAAGACTCAGAATAGTGGAGTGACTTTGTCAGCAACAACTGATAGTTTTGCTAGTGTTAGGGACCAAAATCCCATCGATGGAGAGGTTCTCTGCTATGGAGCTATTTAGGATATCATTGAGATTGATTATTGGGGTCACATTAGTGTTGTACTGTTTAGATGTGATTGGTTTCATAATGAAGTTGATGAATATGGTTATCCCGAGTATACTTTAACCGACTATGTAGTACCGATGACCCTTTTTGTATTGGCATCTCAAGTAAATCAAGTTTTTTATGTGGAGGATCCAATTAAAAAAGATGTTTATTATGCAAGGAATAAAGTCCCTTTTCATTTGTATGATTTGGAGGAAGATTTTGATGATACTTATTGGGATTGGATAGAGGCTGATGATTGAAGAAGGAACTTCTGATTTTTATTTGTATTTCTAACTTTATTGCCTTCTTTCGAACAATTTTTGTTCTTGTATGTTCGTGGAATTTGTAGTCTTTTCAGTTACATGCTTTTGTAATATGGTAAGTACTTGATACAATAGTCCGATACATGGAGCTATTTTAATATGTTTCAGTTCAGGATTAGTTTGTTTCAATTCCAAACTTTTATTATATCCTAGCAGTTCTTGCATATGACCTTGGTGTTTGAACTCCATTTGAATCTATATCTACTTTGTAGTCTTATACGAATGAAGAAGCAGTTAGCTTTTGCTCATTTTTCTTTCTCATTCTGACATTTGAAGTAGTGTTGCATCTTTACAGGTTAGATGATGGCTGAAACTATATAATGTTATATTCTCTATTTCTGTGTGAAACATGTAGTCGAAAACATTTCCTGTTGTTAGAAAGGAACCATAGTATATTACTTAAAGAGGCTGCTTCTTTTTAAAAAAGAAATACTATAAACTGAACTAGCAGTTAGCCTTTGCTCATTTTTCCTTCTCATTTTGACATTTATATCAGTTTGGTACTCATATCTAAGTCTTTCTCCCTATTTTTATTTGTGTTCTTCACATATTCCGATAAGCATGAGTCAAGAAAGACCTTCAAAATCCAAAAGAAAGACAGGCGCGACATACATAAAAACTAGAACTGTGGCATCTTTGGCAAACCAAATAAGGAGTTCGTTTAGCCAAAAATATACTATTCCTGCTATACAATCAAATAAAGAGCGCCCGAATATGATTGAAGAGAATCTGCTACTATCATAATGTCCAGGAGTAGTAACACATGTACAAACTAGACCAACCACCACTACTAAAAATCAGGTAAAAAGCGACCGGAAAAAGCGACCAAAGTTGGTCCCTATATTCCTAAAAGCGACCAAAAAGCGACCACAATGGTCTGGTCAGTATTTAGTTGGTCACTTTCCAATAGCGACCAATCTTGGTCGCCCTATAGCGACCAACTTTGGTCGCTCAGTGCAAAATACAAAAATTTAAAATCTGCCAAAAGCGACCATCTTTGGTCGCTTATTTGGTATTTTTAATTTTCTGTATTTCTTAATAAGCGACCAACTTTGGTCGCTATTTGAGAAATACAGAAAATTAAAAATACCAAATAAGCGACAAGTTGGTCGCTTATTTGGTATTTTTAATTTTCTGTATTTCTCAAATAGCGACCAAAGTTGGTCGCTTAATAAATACAGAAAATTAAAAATACCACATGGGCGACCAAAGATGGTCGCTTTTGGCAGATTTTAAATTTTTTTTTTTTGCAATTGGCGACCAACTATGGTCGCTATTTGCTGAATCAGTTTTTTTTAAAGCAAAATTGCGACCAACTGGCGACCAAAGTTGGTTGCTATTGTTGGTATATTTTTTCAAGAAACTGGCTGTTTTGCCAGCTACACCCCCTGTCAGTTTTACCAAATTCCTAAAATATGCATTTGAAACCATTAAAACAACAACAACAACAAGAACTACTACATCAAACAACAACGATACTAACAACTACAATAAACAACACATTAAACAACAATATTAAACAACAATAAGGTTTAAAGTTCAAATGAACTTATACATTATATAAGTTGTTATTACAATTCAAGGTCAACTCATATCTACATCATCATCGTCATCGCCGGATGAATTGTCGTCATCAGACTGACCATCCGGCGATGATTCCCGTGATCGGGGAATAGGAAAAGCGCCAGAAGCCAAGAGAGATTTGATCTGCTCTTGTAGAGCAGCAAACTATTTATCTCTAAGTTTATCTTTCTTCTTCTCTCTTGCTTCTCTCTTCTTCTCTCTTTGCTTTGCAGCTTCTAGCTCGGATGTGAGCTTTTCTACATGGGCCCGCATAGAGGCGAGGGCATCCCCATCAAGCGACTCCCCTCCGGATGAAGTGCCTATTCCGTGCATTCCACACCTATAGCGGTAGAATTGCTTAGCTGGAAGCCCGTATACCCTCCCCCCTTT
>MCJB01000368.1:7577-26671 GCA_002018475.1 Nicotiana obtusifolia | reverse complement strand
ATTACAGTTGGTAACAATGACAACTGTAGGTTACAGTTGGTAACAATGGCAACTGGTAACCAGAGTTGGGAAGATTTTTAAATAATTTCTTTCTGATTTACTATTTTCAAATAATGATTTACTGCTTCATTATGCATTGCCTTGTGCTTTACGTGTTCCCTTACTTTCAGTCATTATTTATATGTGCTACTGATTGAGTTGGAAGTAATCACATTACTCCTGCACCATGTGTGCAGATTCAGACGTTATTGATTCCGCTCCGAGGCATTGACTACGATTGTCAGAGCGGTGACTCAGAGACTACGAGGTAGTTGTTGGCATCCGCAGCCCCGTATCTCTTTATATTATTATTTCCACTTTCTTGAAACAATTGTGCCAGAGATATTGTAATAGTAATCTTGTTATTAGGATTTTATTAGTTGCTCATGACTTTGTGACACCCCGGTTTCAAGCCGTTGTTGGGATGGTTCACAATGTTTTTCCACAAATGGCCGCTATTAAACTATGTTGTGCTGTTCTCTTGTTAAATTAACTGCTTAAAATGAGTTATGGTTCGAATTGGCTGGCCTTGTCTCCACGAGAGGCACCATCACGACCGGGTTTGGGATTTGGGTCGTGACAACTTGGTATCAGAGCCTAGGTTACATAGGTCTCATGAGTCATGAGCGGGTTTAGTAGAGTCTTGCAGACCAGTATGGAGATGTCTGTACTTATCTTCGAGAGGCTGCGGAACCTTTTAAGGAAAATTTCATATTCTTGAAATTCTTGTCGTGCGGACTTGTTGATCCGAGTACAAAAACTTCTACTAACCTGTTCTCCCACAGATGGTGAGGCCGCGAACTACTGGACGAGGTGGACGACCACCAGTACCACCCACTGAGGCCAACAGAGGCCGTGGACGCGGTCGTTGTCGTGGTAGAGGCAGAGCGGCGAGGGCAGTATCTGTTGATCCACCAGCTGCCCCAGCTCAGGAACAGGCTCCAGCAGCACCAGTTCTGGCACCAGCTGTGCCTATCGTAGGTAGTCTTCAGGATACCTTGGCTCAGATATAATATGTTTGCACTGGCCTGGCTCAGGCGGTTTCAGCCACCACAGCCACAACTACTTCACAGGCCGGGGGAGGCAATCTGACTCCAGTTGCCCGTACGCCTGAGCAGGTAGTGCAAGGACTTCAGATGCCGGGGGCACCTCCAACCCAGCCAGCTGCACCAGCTCAGGAATTCATAGTACCAGTTATGCCAGATGATGAGCAGCGTCGCCTTGATAGGTTTGGTAGACTCCAGCCTCCGTCATTCAATGGTGCTGAGGGCGAGGATGCCTAGGGTTTTCTTGACAAGTGTAAGAGAATGCTCCGAACAGCCGGGATTCTTCAGTCTAGTGGTGTGGCATTCACCACCTTTCAGTTTACGGGAGCTACCTTTAATTAGTGGGAGGCGTATGAGAGGCGTAGGCCGGTTGATGCAGCGCCCCTTACTTGGCAGCAGTTCTTCACTCTTTTCTTGGAGAAGTATGTGCCGCAGTCCCGCAGAGAGGAGCTGCGCAGACAGTTTGAGTGGCTGCGACAAGGGGATATGACGGTGTCACAATATGAGTCAAGATTTTCTGAGTTGGCTCCACATGCGGTCTGGATGGTACCGACTGATCATGAAAGGATCAGGAGGTTTGTGGATGGCCTTAACTATCATCTCCGTATCCTCATGACCGGGGAGACAGTATTGGGTACTACCTTGGAGGAGGTGGTTGATATAGCTCGCGAGATTGAGACGATTTGCCGTCAGGAGCGAGAGGAGAAGGAGGCTAAGAGGCCTCGAGGATCGGGTAGTTACAGTGGTACTCTTTCGAGAGGCGAGTTTCAGCAGGGTAGCGGTCGTTCCTTCAGGCCTACTTAGCCAGCCCGTCCAAAAAATTGTGGGGCATTTGCAGGTCGTGGTCATCATGGGTTGTAGCAGAGCCAGTCATAACTCAGTGCCCTTCCAGCTCATGCTCCGTTGGCCCAGGGTCCTCCTAGGCCAAGTGCATCTGCTAGAGCACCAGGGAGTTGTTATTATTGTGGCGAGATGGGCCACATGTGGAGGCAATGTCCTCATCGTGGTGCTAGACCGTTCCAGCAGAGGGGTCGGCCCTCGGCTTCTGCTCCAATTACCTTACCGCCCGCTCAGCCAGCTAGGGGTGGAGGTCAGGCAGCCAGAGGTCTCCTACAGGGGGAGGTCGAGCAGGTGGTGGCCAGGCTCGATTTTATGCTATTGCCAGTACTTCAAATGCCGTTAGTACAGGTATTGTTTCAGTCTGCCACAAAGATGCCTCTGTATTATTTGATCCCGGTTCCACCTATTCATATGTGTCCTCATATTTTGCTCAATATATATGTATGCCCTGAAAGTTTCTTGGTTTACCTATTTATGTGTCTACCCCGGTGGGCGATACTGTTGTTGTGGACCGTGTGTACCGGTCGTGTATAGTGACTACTATTGGGGGTCTGGAGACCCGAGTGGACCTATTGCTACTAAGCATGGTAGATTTTGATGTCATTTTAGGCATGGATTGGCTATCTCCATGTCGTGCTGTTTTAGACTGTCATGCTAAGACAGTTACTTTGGCTATGCCGGGTGTGCCGCGGATGGAGTGGCGTGGCGTGACTGATCATATTCCTAGTAGGGTGATATCATACTTGAAAGCCCAGCATATAGTTGGGAAGGGTTGCCTTGCGTACCTAGAGTTTGTGAGGGATGTTGGAGCTGAGACTCCAAGCATCGATTCTGTTCCAGGTTTGAGGGATTTTCCCGATGTATTTCCCGCAGACCTATCGGGCATGCCACCGGACATGGATATTGATTTTGGCATTGACCTGGTGCCGGGCACTCAGCCCATTTCTATTCCGTCATATCGTATTGCACCAGCAGAGTTGAAAGAATTAAAGGAGCAACTACAGGAACTCCTAGATAAGGGGTTCATTCGGCCTAGTGTGTCACCTTGGGGTGCACCGGTTCTATTTGTGAAAAAGAAGGATGGCACCATGAGAATGTGCATCGATTATAGGCAATTGAACAAGGTAACAATCAAGAACAAATATCCTTTGCCTCGCATCGACGATTTACTTGACCAGCTTCAAGGAGCATGAGTGTTCTCTAAGATTGATCTCCGTTCAGGATATCACCAGTTAAAGATCAGGGATGCTGATATTCTTAAGACTGCTTTCCGGACTAGATATGGCCACTATGAGTTTCTTGTTATGTCTTTCGGGCTAACCAATGCCCCAGCAGCGTTCATGCAGTTAATGAACAATGTATTTCGGCCTTATCTGGATTCGTTTGTGGTGGTATTCATTGATGATATACTGGTGTACTCGCGCAATTAGGAACATACATATGGATCCCAAACCCGGTCGTGATGGCGCCTCTCGTGAAGACAAGGCCAGCCAATTCAAACCATAACTCATTTTAAGCAATAAATTTAACAAGAGAACAACGCAACACAGTTTAATAGCAGTTGATCGCGGAAAAACATAGTGAACCATCCCAACAACAGCCCGAAATCGGGGTGTCATGAGCAACTAATGAAAATCCTAATAATAAGATTACTATTACAATATCTTTGGCACAATTGTTTGAAGATGGTGGAAACAACAAGAACAAAAGAGATACGGGGCTGCGGACGCCAACAGCTACCTCGTAGTCTCTGAATCGCCGCCCTGACAGTAATAATCAATGGCTCGGAGCGGAACCGATAAAGCCTGAATCTGCACACAGGGTGCAGGGAGTAATGTGAGTACTTCCAACTCAGTGAGTAATAATTGCAAATAACAACTGAGAGTGAGAAAACACGTAAAGCACAATGCAATCCATAATGACGCAATAAAACATAATTAAAACAGTAAATCGGTGAGAATCAAGTAGAAACTCCTTTCAACAGGTGAAACGTGTAAGTCTTTTAAGTAGATAACGTGAAGTAAAAGAAAACATTTAAAATCGCCCCTCGGACTCAGTATCTTTTAAAAACACGCCCCTCGGGCAATATCATAAAAACAGCATCAGCCCCTCGGGTATATCACATCACAACATCAGCCCCTCGGCTATATTTCACATCATAGTAAAATAAGACACATAAGACAAAGAGCAATCCACAGCGAAACAGCAAACATGTAAACATCCCAAGTAAAAATGACATGAAGTAAAGAAAAACAATAATACCAGCACAACGGAATACATTACACATCATAATTCTCGTGGCGGCGTGCCACCTGTTCCCATGGGTACCCGCGCTCACTGGGGGTGTACAGACTCCGGGAGGGGCCCCTTACGGCCCAAGCGCAATATCTCGTGGTGGCGTGCCACCCGATCCATTCATATCAAATATCGTGGCGGCGTGCCACCCGATCCCATTTACGTCATTTAAAATGTCATTTAAATCTCAGGCCCTCGGACTCATATCACTCAGTAAAACCTCACATTTGGCCCTCGGTCGCACTCAGTCAGAAAAATCATCTCATGCCCCTCGGGCATAGTAAAACAGTAGTCCTCAGCCCAAAATATCATTTAAAATATTATGTAAACCTCAAAAACTGAGTAAAAGTGGCTGAGTTGTAAAACAGTGTAAATCAACACGACTGAGTTCAAGTAATACATCAACACAGTGAGGAAACGGTGATAAATACCCTCAAGGGTTCACATAACCGGACGAAGCCCAAATATGGCAATCAGCCCAATTCATGACGATATCAAATAAGTTTTAATAAAATATATAGTAAAAATCATCAATTGGGACGGACCAAGTCAAAATCCCAGTAGTAAACGACCCCACACTCATCATCGAGCGCGTGCCTCACTTCAATATGGCACTACGATGTGCAATCCGGGGCTTCAAACCCTCAGAACATCATTTACAATCACTACTCACCCGAACCGGCTAAATTTCTAGCCCACGACGCCTTTGCCCTTCGAATTGGCCTCCACGTGCGTCGAATCTATTCCAAATTCAGAACAATTACGTCACAATATGTTGAGGGAACAAAGCCCATGCGAAAACAATCAGTAAATATTAAGAAATCCCAAAGTTAGCAAAACCCGAGCCCCGGGCCCACTTCTCGAAGTTCAAATACTTTCACATCAACGGGTTCCTTATCTCCCAACAAGTTCACCCATACAAAAATTATCATATTCCGACATCGGATTGGATTTCAAATCTTAATTTTTCGTTCTTGGAAGATTTGGAAAAAAATCTGATTTTTCTTCCATAGATTCATGGATTTATGATGTTAAATGAGTATGGAATCATAATCTATGAAGGATTTATGATAAAGAACACTTACCTCCTTCAAATTTATGGAATACCTTCTAAAAATCGCCCAAACCGAGCTCCCCCAACTCTATTTTGTCAATATGGCCAAAACCCCCGCTTTATAGACCCTTTTCTGCCTTGGGCGCCACAGGTGGCGCCGGGCGCTTCCTGTGGCGCTGGTGATTTTTCCCTGACACAAAAATAGGCATAACTTTCTCATACAATGTCCGAATTGGACGATTCTTTTTTCTATGACTCCGAAATTTCGATACGGATCTAATGCTTTATTTAAAACTGAATTTGGAGCCCATTTGCATAATATTATACAACTTATTCTTGAAGAGACGACATCGACACATTCTTGAAATGCCAAAGTTAAACTCCATCAACCATCCAAAATCAATTCGAGGCCATCGGGACTTCAACCAAATATATCAACAAATCTTAAAACATCACATGGACTTAGTCGAGGCCTCAAATCACATCAAACAACGCTAAATACACGAATCATACCCCAATTCAAGCCTAATGAAACTAACAAATTCCAACTTCTACATTCGGTGCCGAAACCTATCAAATCGAGTCCGATTGACCTCAAATTTTGCACACAAGTCATAAATAACATAATGGACCTATGAAGATTTTCAGAACTAGATTCCGACCCCGAAATCAAAAAGTCAACTCCTCGGTCAAACTTTCCAAAAATCTTTTATTTTCCAACATTCGCCAAAATGCGTTGAATTATCCTACGGACTTCCAAAACCAATTCCGATCACACTCCTACGTCATAAATCACCTCCCGAAGCTAACCGAACCATCAGAACTCACATCCGAGCCCTCTAACTCATAAGTCAACATACGGTTGACTTTTCCAACTTAAACCTTCTTAAAAGAGACTAAGTGTCTCATTTCTTGCCAAACTCACTCCTAACGCATACTACTCAACTCGATCACATATAACATGGATAACGAAGCATAAGGAGACGAAAAATGGGGAAAATGGAGCGATAACTCACGAGACAACTAGCCGAGTCGTCACATTAATTTTTGTTTTAATTTACTTTTTAATCTTCAGATGGCCGTGCTTATAGCTGGCTAGATATCTATCTATGTTGAGTACTATGCTGCTTAAATATACATAAAGATGAACTAGACTCTATTAAAATCAAAAGATTTTATTATATGAACTTTAAAGGTTTAGTGTTAGAATTGATAGCTTGGTTCTGAGATGGTGGTACAGTCATGTATAAATACTATAGATCTTGGATTTGCCTTAGTGGCTACGTACCACCATCTCAGAACCAAGTTATCAATTCTAACACTAAACCTTTAAAGTTCATATAATAAAATCTCTTGATTTTAATAGAGTCTAGTTCATCTTTATGTATATTTAAGCAGCATAGTACTCAACATAGATAGATATCTAGCCGGCTATAAGCACGGCCATCTGAAGAATATAAAGTAAATTAAAACAAAAATTAAAATACCTTTAAGCACTGAGGTTGTGCCCAAAGTTAGACGGTTTTCTTCTTTTTATTTACAAAACTTCAAAAACTTTACAAGAGGTTATAAAGACTTAGAGAGATGGTAGAGCTAGAAAGAGAAAATAAAGAAAGGAAAATTTTTTTCTTCTTGTTCTTTACAATGAGGCAAGGCCTCTATTTATAGAAAAATTCTACCTTTCTACAGTATTTGTATAGATGTGCTCTATCAATGCACAGTGATAGATATTTCTGTCATGGGTCCCATTGGGGTCCTACTACTTGATTTTGTCGCTTGTCCCACTGGGTCCTACCACCAACCTTATCTTGTTGGTTTCTTGCCTTGTATTATCTACATTTTTCTGACGAAATCTTTGTCAGCTTTGTCTTCTTTTTCCTGCTGAATTAATTTCTCAGCTTCTTCCAAAATATTAGTATCAATTTCGTCGTCAGCTTGCGAATCTTCGTACATAGACTGGCTTGTATTACTCTTCATAGATATGTCTGATTTTTCAGATATTTGTTCAATTAAATTTTGTCGAACTTCCTTTAGATAGGCTTCAATTTGTGCTTCTTTATCACAAGGTTGATAAATGATTTTCCTGGCAATATGCTTCAAAGGACTATCATCAATTTTTACAATCTTTGTTCGAGCGGAATACTCCTTTATGCTATGGACAATATTGTCAACAGTTTCTTGTCCCCATAATTTGTTGGTCTCTGGGTTTTCTTTCAACATCTTTTCCTAAAAATTGTTATAATAAGTCCTGTATATGCAAGGGATATGTTCGTCGGTATAACCGAATTCTGGAACCCACTTGTGTATCCAAGGAATAGAAAATTCTAAGAAATATATGTGCCCAATCCTTTCGGGCCAATTAACATGATCTTTCCTGTATAACAAGTCTAGATTAGGAGACACTCCTACCCATTTATCATATAATTCCTTGAGATGGGTGGGCAGGATTGTAATTGTCGGTCCATGATAGGTCCACCAATTTAAAAACCAATTTGGAATAAATTTGGCAATGTTTTTCTGACACACCTTTATAAACCAAGTGTGTTTATGCTTCTCATTCTTGTAATAAAGGGTATAAGTAAAAGCCTGGATATAATCCCAGTAGGTACAATTAACCTTTACTCCATTATCAAGAGTAATTTGTCTTTCCCTTATAGTGGAAAGTCCCCATTCTTCAGCGGATATGATTCGCTTGATAATAAATTTTGAGAAATTATAAAATTTCTCATTTCTATAATCTTTGAAGTGAGATATCTCAACACTTTCAGTAGTTGTCAAAATATTCTCATAATAAGTGTGGGTCTTGTATGATTGGCCTGGAAAATATAAATTCTCAGAGAAATATCTATGAAGTAATTTACATGGTTCAGATTTTCTATCAATATCTACATCTTCAACAAGAAGTATAATTTCTTGTTTTGACAATTTCTCGTAGTTCTTAATATCATTAGAACTTTCCATAGAAATACTCGCATAGGTATCACTTTGCGATTTTGACTGGCTTTGCATATAATTTTGCAATGCCTCATATAATGGGCTTTCTTTTGGGATATCTCCCAAGTTAATAGATCCTGACGAGGATGCCTCATCGTTTTGAGAAATGTTCTTATTCATAAGAGTTCTGTTACCATATTCGTTACCCACGAAGAGGAACACCTCCAAACACCATAGAATCACAACAAATCAACTTCAAAACCATATCCAAAGGAGATTATCTCGTGTAAATTCTTAAAGAAGGGGATTTGACCATTCTAAACATATTTGGAGCTAGAAAGCTCAGATTGAAGCAAGTCTTGAAGTAATTCTTGGAGGGTTTCCAAGAGAAACATCAGGGTAAGTATTCCTAACTCAATTTTGAATGAATCACCTAAGATTATAGTTGTTTTTAGCATTTTTACTTGTATTTTGAGTTGAGAAAATGGTGGAAACCCTAAAGCTTAGATTGAGGGTTGGAGGTCGATCTGGTGTCGGAATTCGACAAAATTTATATGGTTGAAATCGTGAGAAGATAAGGAACCCGTTGGGGTGAAAAGTACTGAACTTCGAGACGTGGGCCCGGGGCTCAGGTTTTGCTAATTTTGGGACTTCTTAGTATTTATCGATTGTTTTCGCGTGGGCTTTGTTCCCTCAGCATATTGTGATGTAATTGTTCTGAATTTGGATAGATTCGACGCACGTGGAGGCTAATTCGAAGGGCAAAGGCGTCGTGGGCTAGGGATTTAGCCGATTTGAGGTGAGTAATGCTTGTAAATGATGTCCTGAGGGTTCGAAACCCCGAATTTACGCATCGTAGTGCTGTACTGTGTTGTTTACTACTGGGGATTGTGACTTGGTCCATCCCGTTTTGATGATTTTACTACGTGATTGATTGAAACTTATTGATATCATCATATTTGGGGATCTAGCCGGTTATGAACCCTTCAGGGGTATTTGCCATTGTTTACTAAACATACTTCGGCATCTCGCCGGATATGTGAACCCTCCAGGGGTATAATTTGGGCATCTCGCCGGTTATGTGAACCCTTTAAGGGTATAATTTGGGCATCTCGCCGGTTATGTGAACCCTTCAGGGGTATCTGTTACTGAATTGATTTATTTCATAAACTCAGTTTTGAAACATAAATGATATTTTCAAATGATTTTAATGGATCGGGTGGCACGCCGCCACGAGATGTAATGTGCATGGATCGGGTGACACGCCGTCACGAGATATTGCTACTGAACCCCCCAGTACCCAGGGAACGGGTGGCACGCCGCCACGATGGTCATGACTTGCATTGCATGTCATTGCATTCCATTATTGGTTGTGTTTGTGTTGTTTTCGTTTACTGTTCCATCTTGGATTTCTCTAAGTCTTATGTGTTTCTTACTTTCAGTCATTATTTATATTTATTACTCACTGAGTTGGAAGTACTCACATTACTCCCTGCACCATGTGTGCAAATTCAGGCGTTATCGGTTCCGCCCCGAGGTATTGACTACTATTGTCAGGGTGGTGATTCAGAGACTACGAGGTAGCTATTGGCGTTCGCAGCCCCGTATCTCTTTTATTTTGTTGTTTCCACTTTCTTCAAATATTTGTACCAAAGATTAGTTATTTCCTTATTAGGATTTCATTAGTGGCTCATGACTTTGTGACACCCCGATCTGAGGACTGTAGTCGGGATGGTTTACCATATTTTTCCGCAATTTACTGTTATTAAACCATACTTATATTATTTTCGTATTATTTAACTGTTAAAATGAAGTTAGTTTGGATTGGCTGGCCTTGTCTTCATGAGAGGCGCCATCACGATAGGGTTGGGATTTTGGGTCGTGACAGAGTTGGTATCAGAGCCTAGGTTACATAGGTCTCACGAGTCATGAGCGGGTTTAGTAGAGTCTTGCGGCTCGGTACGGAGACGTCTGTACTTATCTTCGAGAGGTTGCAGAACCTTTTTAGGAAAATTCCATGTTCTTGAAATCTTTTTCGTGCGAACTTGTTGATCCGAGTACTAAAACTATTGCTACCCTGTTCTCTCACAAATGGTGAGGCCACGAAATATTGGACGAGGCGGACGACCACCAGTACCACCCATTGAGGCCACCAGAGGCCGTAGACGCGGTCGTGGTCGTGGTAGAGGCAGAGCGGCGAGGGCAGCATCTGTTGATCCACCAGCTGCCCCTGCTCAGGAACAGGCTCCAGCAGCCCCAGTTCAGGCACCAGCTGTGCCTGCAGCTATTCCAGGTGTTCAGGAGACCTTGGCTCAGATTTTAACTGTTTGCACTGGCCTAGCTCAGGCGGTTTCAGCCACTGCAGTGGCAACTGCTTCACAGGCCGGGGGAGGCAATCAGACTCCAGTTGCCCGTACACCTGAGCAGGTAGTCCAGGGACTACAGATGCCGGGGGTACTTCCAGCCCAGCCAGTTGCACCAGCTCAGGAATTCATAGTACCAGTTATGCCGGACGATGAGCAGCGTCGTCTTGAGAGGTTTGGCAGACTCCAGCCTCCGTCATTTAGTGGTGCTGAGGGCAAGGATGCCTAAGGTTTTCTTGATAAGTGTCAGCGAATGCTTCGGACAGCCGGGATTCTTGAGTCTAGTGCTGTGGCATTTACCACATTTCGGTTCACCGAAGCTGCCTTTAATTGGTGAGAGGCTTATGAGAGACGTAGGCCGGTTGATGTAGCGCCCCTTACTTGGCAACAGTTCTCCACTCTTTTCTTGGAGAAGTATGTGCCGCAGTCCCGCAAAGAGGAGCTGCGTAGACAGTTTGAATGGCTGCGACAGGGGGATATGACTGTGTCGCAATACGAGTCAAGATTTTCTGAATTGGCTCGACATGCTGTCTGGATGGTTCCAACTGATCGTGAAAGGATCAGGAGGTTTGTGGACGGCCTTAACTACAATCTCATTCCAATTCGGACAACGTATGAGATAGTAATGCCTATTTTCGTGTCAAGGAAAAAATCTGCAGAAATGTCAGATTTGCGATCGTAAATTGACCGCAAATCAGCTACGCGAACCGCAAAATTGACATGGAAATCGCAAACTGAGGCAGAACTTGGGGCGAGGTTCGCGATTTCTGGGTCCAAAAATGCGAACCGCAAACCTGTTATGCCACAGGTTTGCGACTCGCATTTTTGACCTGACAGGGGTGTTTTAACTCGATTTTTGATACTTTTAAGTAGAACTCAGTGCTCATTTTGCCCTACAAGACCCATATTTGTTACCCACGAAGAGGAACACCTCCAAACACCATAGAATCACAACAAATCAACTTCAAAACCATATCCAAAGGAGATTATCTCGTGTAAATTCTAAAAGAAGGGACTTGACCATTCTAAACATATTTGGAGCTAGAGAGCTCAAATTGAAGCAAGTCTTGAAGTAATTCTTAGAGGGTTTCCAAGAGAAACATCGGGGTAAGTATTCCTAACTCAATTTTGAAGGAATTACCTAAGATTATAGTTGTTTTTAGCATTTTTACTGGTATTTTGAGTTGGGAAAATGGTGGAAACCCTAAAGCTTAGATTTGAGGGTTGGAGGTCGATCGGATGTCGGAATTCGACAAATTTAATATGGTTGAACTCGTGAGAAGATAAGGAACCCGTTGGGGTGAAAAGCGTTGAACTTCGAGACGTGGGCCCGGGGCTCGGGTTTTGCTAAATTTGGGACTTCTTAGTATTTATTGATTGTTTTCGCGTGGGCTTTGTTCCCTAAACATATTGTGATGTAATTGTTCTGAATTTTGATAGATTCGACGCGCGTGAGGCCAATTCGAAGGGCAACGGCATCGTGGGCTAGGGATTTAGCCGATTTGAGGTGAGTAATGCTTGTAAATGATGTCCTGAGGGTTCGAAACCCCGGATTTGCACATCATAGTGCTGTACTGTGTCGTTTACTATTGAGGATTGTGACTTGGTCCATCCCATTTATATGATTTTACTACGTGATTGATTGAAACTTATTGATATCATCATATTTGGGCATCTAGCCGGTTATGAACCCTTCAGGGGTATTTGCCATTGTTTACTAAATCATACTTGGGCATCTCGCCGGTTATGTGAACCCCTCAGGGGTATTATTTGGGCATCTCGCCGGTTATGTGAACCCTTCAGGGGTATCTGTTACTGAATTGATTCATTTCATAAACTCAGTTTTGAAACTTAAATGATATTTTCAAATGATTTTAATGGATCGGGTGGCACGCCGCCACGTGATGTAATGTGCATGGATCGGGTGACACGCTGTCACGAGATATTGTGCTACTGAACCCCCCAGTACCCAGGGAACGGGTGACACGCCGCCACGATAGTCATGACTTGCATTGCATGTCATTGCATTGCATTGCATTCCATTTTTGGTTGTGTTGGTGTTGTTTCCGTTTACTTCATGTTATCTATTTGAGACGTTACATGTTTTTACAGTTCCATCTTGGATTTCTCTAAGTCTTATGTGTTTCTTACTTTCAGTCATTATTTATATTTATTACTCACTGAGTTGGAAGTACTCACATTACTCCCTGCACCATGTGTGCAGATTCAGGCGTTATCGGTTCCGCCCCGAGGTATTGACTACTATTGTCAGGGTGGTGATTCAGAGACTACGAGGTAGCTATTGGCGTTCGCAGCCCCGTATCTCTTTTATTTTGTTGTTTCCACTTGCTTCAAACAATTGTGCCAAAGATTAGTTATTTCCTTATTAGGATTTCATTAGTGGCTCATGACTTTTTGACACCCCGATCTGAGGGCTGTAGTCGGGATGGTTTACTATATTTTTCCGCAATTTACTCTTATTAAACCATACTTATATTATTTTTATATTATTTAACCGTTAAAATGAAGTTAGTTTGGATTTGCTGGCCTTGTCTTCATGAGAGGCGCCATCACGACGGGGTTGGGAATTTGGGTCATGACAGGTCGAAGCAAGTATTGGGGGCAA
This sequence comes from Nicotiana obtusifolia, assembly GCA_002018475.1. Lineage (NCBI taxonomy): Eukaryota > Viridiplantae > Streptophyta > Magnoliopsida > Solanales > Solanaceae > Nicotiana > Nicotiana obtusifolia. Next base: position 13,474 of record MCJB01000368.1, on the reverse strand, counting down.
TTCTTGGAAGATTCCCAAGGGAAAACATCGGGGTAAGTATTCTAGACTTAAACTTGGGCAAATTACCCAAACCTACTGCTATTCAAGCTTATGATTGTGATTAAGTTGGGGAAATTGTAGAAAAACCCTAAGCTTTGATTTTAAGACTTGAAGGTCGAACTGATGTCGGAATTCGATAAATATTGTATGGTTGAACTCGTGGGAAGATAAGGAACCCGTGGAGGTGAAAGTTTCTGAATTTTGAGAAGTGGGCCCGGGGCTCGGGTTTTGGTAATTTCGGGATTTCTTAGTAATTTTGATTGTTACATGTGGGCTTTGTCCCCTTAACATATTGTGACGTAATTGTTTTGAATTTGGATAGATTCGACGCATGTGGAGGTCAATTCAAAGGGCAAGGGCGTCGTGGGCTAAGGATTTAGCCGGTTTGACGTGAGTAATGATTGTAAATGATGTTCTGAGGGTTTGAAACCCCGGATTGCACATCGTAATGCTATATTGAGGTAAGGCACGCGCTCGATGATGAGCGTGGGGTCGTTTACTACTGGGGATTGTGACTTGGTCCATCCCGATTGATGATTTTTACTGTATATATTAGATTGAAACTTATTTGATATCATCACGAATTGGGTTGATCCCCATATTTGGGCCTCGTGCTGGTTATGTAAACCCTTCAGGGATATTTATCACTGTTTCCTCACTGTTTTGAATCATTACTTGAACTCGGTTTTTGAAATTTAAATGACATTTTAAATGATGTAAATGGATCGGGTGACATGCCGTCACGAGAAATTGCGCTTGGGCCGTAAGAAGCCCCTCCCGGATTCTGCACCCCCCATAGTGAGCGCAGGGTACCCATGGGATTGGGTGGCACGCCGCCACGAGAGTCATGCTATGTAATGTATTCTGTTGTACTAGTATTGTTGTTTTCCATTACTTCATGTTATGTGCTTAAATATTTACGTACTATTTCGTTGTGGATTGCTTTACGTCTTATGTGTCTTCTTACTTTCAGATGTTATTTATAATTATTACTCACTGAGTTGGAAGTACTCACATTACTTCCTGCACCATGTGTGCAGATTTAGGCTTTATCGGTTCCGCTCCGTGACATTGATTATTACTGTCAGGGCGGCGATTCAGAGACTACGAGGTAGCTGTTGACGTCCGCAGCCCCATATCTCTTTTATCTTGTTGTTTCCACTATATTCAAACAATCGTGCCACAAATATTGTAATAGTAATCTTATTATTAGGATTTTCATTAGTTGCTCATGACTTTGTGACACCCCGGTTTGGGCTGTTGAGTCGGGATGGTTCACTGTGTTTTTCCACAATTAACTGCTATTAATACTGTGTTGTGGTGTTATCTCGTTAAATTTATTACTTTAAATGAAGTTTAGTTTTAGTTAGCTGGCCTTGTCTTTATGAGAGGCGCCATCACGACCGGGTTGGGATTTTGGGTCGTGACAGCTTGGTATCAGAGCCTAGGTTACGGAGGTCTCACGAGTCATGAGCAGTTTTAGTAGAGTCTCGCGGATCGATACAGAGACGTCTGTATTTATCTTCGAAGGCTGCAGAACCTTTTTAGGAAAATTCCATATTCTTGAAACTCTTATCGTGCGAACTTGTTGATCCGAGTACTAAAACTTCTGCTATCCTGTTCTCTCATAGATGGTGAGGTCGCGAACTACCAGACGAGGTGGACGACCACCAGTGCCACCCACTTAGGCCACCAGAGGCCGGAGACGTGGTCGTGGTCGTGGTAGAGGCAGAGCAGCGAGGGCAGCATCTGTCGATCCACTAGCTTCCCCAGCTTAGGAAGAGGCTCCAGCAGCACCAGTTCAGGCACCAGCTATGCCTGTCGCTATTCTAGGTCTTCAGGAGACCTTCGCTCAGATATTACTTTGCACTGGCCTGGCTCAGGCGGTTTCAGCCACAACAGCCGCAACTACTTCGCAGGCCGGGGGAGGCAATCAGACTCCAGTTGCCCGTACGCCTAAGCAGGTAGTGCAGGGACTTCAGATGCCGGGGGCACCTCCAGCCTAGCCAGCTGCACCAGCTCAGGAATTCATAGTACCAGTTATGCCAGATGACGAGCAGCGTCGCCTTGAGAGGTTTGGCAGACTCCAGCCTCCGTCATTCAGTGGTGCTGAGGGCGAGGATGCCCAGGGTTTTCTCGATAAGTGTCAACAAATGCTCCGGACAGCCGGGATTCTTGAGTCTAGCGGTTTGGAATTCACCACCTTTCAGTTTACGGGAGCTGCCTTTAATTGGTGGGAGGCGTATGAGAGGTGTAGGCCGGTTGATGCAGCGCCCCTCTCTTGGCAGCAGTTCTCTGCTCTTTTCTTGGAGAAGTATGTGCCGTAGTCTCGCAGGGAGGAGCTACGTAGGCAGTTCAAATGGCTGCTACAGGGCGATATGACTGTGTCGCAGTATGAGTCATGATTTTCTGAATTAGGTCGACACGCTGTTTGGATGGTTCCAACTGATCGTGAAAGGATTAGGAGGTTTGTGGATGGCCTTCACTATCATCTCCGTATTCTTATGAACAGGGAGAGAGTATTGGGTGCTACTTTCGAGGAAGTGGTCGATATAGCTCGCGAGATTGAGACGGTTCGCTGTCAGGAGCGAGAGGAGAGGGAGGCTAAGAGGCCTCGAGGATCGGGTAGTTACAGTGGTACTCCTTCGAGAGGCCAGTTTCAGCAAGGTAGAGGTCGTTCCTTCAGGCCTGCTCAGCCAGTCTGCCCAGGGTATAGTGGGGCATCTGCAGGTCGTGGTTATCATGGATTGCAGCAGGGCCAGTCATCACTTAGCGCCCTTCTAGCTCATGCTCCGTCAGCCTAGGGTCCTTCTAGGCCGATTGCATTTGCTAGTGCACCAGTGAACTGTTATGAGTGTGGTGAGATGGGCCACATGCGGAGGTATTGTCCTCATCGTGGTGCTAGATCGTCCCAACAGAGGGGTCAACCCTTGACTGCTGATCCAGTAACCTCACCACCCGCCCAGTCAGTTAGGGGTGGAGGTCAAGCAGCCAGAGGCCGTCCAAGAGGTGGAGGTCGAGCAGATGGTGGCCAGGCCCGATTCTATTCTATCCCAAGCAGGACAGATGCCAGTGCTTCAGATGCCATTATTACAGGTATTGTATCAGTCTTCCACAAAGATGCCTCTGTATTATTTGATCCCGGTTCCACTTATTCATATGTGTCCTCATATTTTGCTCAATATTTGGGTATGCCCCGGGAGTTTCTTGCTTTGCCTGTTCATGTGTCTACCCCGGTGGGCGACACTATTGTTGTAGAACGCGTGTATCGGTCGTGTGTAGTAACTATTGGGGTTCTGGAGACCCGAGTGGATCTATTGCTACTAAGCATGGTAGATTTTGATGTCATTTTGGGCATGGATTGGCTATCTCCATGTCTTGCTATTTTAGACTGTCATGCTAAGACCGTTACTTTGGCTATGCCGGGTGTGCCGCGGGTATAGTGGCGTGGCGTGACTGATTATATTCCTAGTAGGGTGATATCATACCTGAAAGCCCAGCTTATGGTTGGGAAGGGTTACCTTGCATACCTAGCGTTTGTAAGGAATGTTGGAGCTGAGACTCCAAGCATCGATTCTGTTCCAGTTGAGAGGGATTTTCCTGATGTATTTCCCGTAGACCTGCCGGGCATGCCACCGGATAGGGATATTGATTTTGGCATTGACCTGGTGCCGGGCACTCAGCCCATTTCTATTCTTCCGTATCGTATGGCACTAGTTGAGTTGAAAGAATTAAAGGAGCAACTTCAGTAACTCCTAGATAAGGGGTTCATTCGGCCTAGTGTGTCACCTTGGGGTGCACCGGTTCTATTTGTGAAAAAGAAGGATGGCACGATGAGAATGTGCATCGATTATAGGCAATTGAACAAGGTAACAATCAAGAACAAATATGCCTTTCCTCGCATCGATGATTTATTTGACCAGCTTCAGGGAACACGAGTGTTCTCTAAGATTGATCTCCTTTCAAGATATCACCAGTTAAAGATCAGGGATGCAGATATTCTTAAGATTGCTTTCTGAACTAGATATGGCCACTATGAGTTTCTTGTTATGTCTTCCGGGCTAACCGATGCCCAGCAGCGTTCATGCAGTTAATGAACAATGTATTTCGGCCTTATCTGGATTCGTTCGTGGTGGTGCTCATAGATGATATTCTAGTGTACTCGCGTAATCAGGAAGAGCACGCAAAACATTTGCGAGTTGTATTACAGCGATTGAGAGAGGAGAAGCTTTATGCAAAATTCTCTAAATGCGAGTTTTGGCTCAATTCAGTGGCTTTCTTAGGACACGTAGTGTCCAGCGAGTGTATACAGGTTGATCCAAAGAAGATAGAGGCGGTTCAAAGTTGGCCTAGACCGTCCTCAGTCACAGAGATTCGTAGCTTTCTTGGGTTGGCAGGCTACTATCGCCTGTTTGTTCAGGGTTTCTCATCCATTGCGTCGCCCTTGACCAAATTGACCCAGAAGGGTGTTCCATTTGTATGGTCGAACAAGTGTGAGCAGAGCTTTCAAAAGCTCAAGACAGCCTTAACCACATCTCCAGTATTGGTTCTACCATCAGTCTTAGGTTCGTATACTGTGTATTGTGATGCCTCAAGAATTGGGATCGGTTGTGTACTAATGCAGGAGGGTAGAGTTATTGCTTATGCTTCTCGTCAGTTGAAGCCTCATGAGAAGAACTACCCCGTGCATGATTTGGAGCTGGCTGCCATGGTTCATGCTTTAAATATTTGGAGGCATTACTTGTATGGCGTATCTTGTGAGGTATTTACTGATCACCGTAGACTTCAACATCTGTTCAAGCAAAAGGATCTAAATTTGAGGCAGCGGAGATGGCTGGAACTGCTCAAGGATTACGATATTACTATACTATACCATCCGGGAAAGGCCAACGTGGTGGCCGATGCTTTGAGCCGAAAGGCAATGAGCATGGGGAGTTTGGCATACATTCCAGTTGGAGGGAGACCTCTCGCAGTCGATGTCCAGACCTTGGCCAATAGGTTTTTGAGATTAGACATCTCGGAATCCAATCGGGTATTGGCTTGCGTGGTTTCTCGGTCTTCGTTATACAATCGCATCAGGGAGCGTCAGTATGACGATCCCCATTTGCTTGTCCTTAAGGACAGAGTCCAGCATAATGATGCTAAAGATGTGACCATCAGCGACAATGGAGTGTTGAGGATGCAGGGCCGGATTTTTGTACCCAATGTGGATGGGCTCCGAGAGTTGATTCTGGGGGAGGCCCATAGCTAATGGTATTCTATTCATCCAGGTGCTGCAAAGATGTACCAGTGTCACGACCCAAGCCGGAGGGCCGTGACTGGCACCGGACCCTACTCAACAGGCACCGGCGTACCCTTCATCTAACTTTCCTTATTATCTATAAGGCTTGTCATATGCATATAATCTCTAACAATAATTATAATGAACCGAGACGTCATGCCATGATACGAACATACTTATATACATAATATGGCCAACAAGGCTGCAATGCAAAACCATAAAACAAAATACATACGTTTGCCGACAAGGCAATTCAACTGTACATAAGTCAACCCATCACTTGTCTATGCATAAATTGACATTTGTCTATGAGCCTCTACAAAAACGTACATAATGCAACCTATGTCGGAACAGGGCCCCGACATGCCCAAAACAGAATGCATACCAAGACTGTGGCAAGTCCGAAGGATGGATCTCGCCAATATCTGCTGAACTAGGTAGCCTACTGTGGTGGGGGAGCTTCGTCTATCTGCCCGCTCAGACTTGCAGCACGACATGCAGGGTCCACAAATAAAGGACGTCAGTACGGATAATGTACTGAGTATGTAAGACAGGAAACATAATGCAAGAACAATAA